>CAEGAD010074143.1:0-67036 GCA_903067055.1 Poeciliopsis paucimaculata | reverse complement strand
AGCCCGTCTTCCTCTTTTTGCTGGTACGACTGGTTCTGGAGCAGGTTCTTGTTTGGGTTCCTCCAGAGGAAGAGCTGATGTATTTTTAAAATAAGTTATTTTATCATTACATATAATTTTTCCATGATGACAGGTGAGACTCTGCCTCACCTGCCTCCCCTGACACACATCACTGATTTGAAACTGAATGTCTCAAAGGCTTCCCTGGTTTCATCCCAGGACAATTTGCCCAAGTGTCAAAGCTCCTCCATAAAATATGTTTTCAAGGCTATGTGCAGCACATATTTCATTAGTTGTTTTCTAAATCTGCTGATCTCTGACATGAAAATTAACAAGATATTGTATTTATTTCTACTTTGTTGTCCCCCTACAGTTCTGCTGGCCACCATGTGTTTGATGGCTTTCATGGCAGGGTGAAGCGACTGATGTCCACCGTGCTCGAAGAAAACCGCAAAGTTCCTATCGAAGACCGTCGCCTCCTGTGCAAAGTTTTTCTTAGTTTTGTAGGATTCCTTTTGTATTGAGTCGTTATTATTTGAAGAAACAAAAAAAAAAAAGAAAAAGTCTGTTATAAATTTAAAACCCTTTGTTTTAAGGGTTTCTGAAACTAAAAGAGAAATGAAGTCAAATGCTTCTATTTATTAGCATAAAATGATTTACCCACAGGACTGTTGGAATTCTGCTCTGTCGTATGAATTAAACATAAAATGTATTTGACTGGACTACACAGGAAGAAAAAATAATACTTTTTTAAGAGTTACAAAGCAAGTCTGTGTGATTTTTATCAGCATATCATCATGCGTAACAGCTTTGGGGTTAATGGTCTGATTACCTTTTAAAGCCTATTTCACTGGTGCATGTTAAAATTTTCTAATCTGCCTTCTTTTTGCATTATATTGTTTTATTATGTGTTGTTATGGTGGTGTTGTTAGCTGTTCCTGAATTATGAAGTCTTCACTGGTTGATATGCATGGACCTGTCAATACAACGCAGATACTAATTATGGTAGCCTACAATATGTTGGTGAAGGTAACAAAATAAATAAACATTTTACTATGTATTTTTAATCATAGTATGTCTACATATATGTACAAAGGTTTAATTAATATGTATTTCTGAAGGAAATACAGGTGCTATTGACATGAAATTTTCACCAAGTGTGGGTAACAACCCAAATAATCCATACAGTAAGTAATTCCCCTTCTCAGTTCAAATGGATATCAGCTGTTTCAAGCAAACCCCCACGCTTATAAAGATGTCTATTATTACCAAGGTATCCCACAAGGAAAAACTCATAATGGGTCAAAATGTGGAGTTTGACAAAAAAATTGGCTAAGCTATTGATTAGCTCCTCGCTGCTACATTACAGCCGGCTAAGGAACTAAGGGGACAGGTAATTTCATCACATTAGTTTTACTATACCTCTGTTTTTGTCATGTGTTTCCCTTCATTGTCTTCTTTCTGTTCCTTAAGCGCCAGACAACTTAAGGTTTTTGGACACCGAAGGAAGTTACTTGTGTTACAAAACTCAGCCCACTCACTCGTGCGCGCGGGCTGCAGGAACAAACCGACTTGTACAGAGAGAGGGGGAGTTAAGCAAAGTATCATTATTTTTAGATGTATTTGATGTTTCTTATGCTATGCGGCTAAGTGGGCGCCAGCAGTCCACAAGGTAACATAAAAAGGGCCAAGAAAAAGTTGCTAACTGTTCTTTTAAAAACTTATAGCTAATAGTATTATTTCCTAATATGAGACACTCTTCATCCTACCGGCATCATCAATTACCACGCCTTTGCCTCAGCCAACCAGCACCAGACGGGTCGCTCCGCTCCAGCCAATCACCGCGCAAGAGCAAAAGGCCAAACAACCACGGACCCACCTGCTGCAGCCGCGCTTCATCCCACCTCCTCCCCGTCTCCATCCTTATCCTCCCGGGCATCTTCCAGGCTTCCTCCAGGCTCCACTCCACCTCCAGTGTCCGGCCCCGGGGAAAGACTACCCTGAGCTTCGCCCCAAGCCGATCATCCAAGCTCACGGCGATTCTCAGGTGTCTGAGCGCCAAAGGACTTTGGGTCAATAAAACTTTCTAACTGCTGCTTTTTTCTCTGTGTGAGTCTCTATAGATTGAAATGTTTTTTATCTACAGTTTCACAATTTGTTCTGGAAACGTTGTCAGAAAGCACATTACAGAAGATAAAAATCAGTAGATAGCCATCAACTTTACTTCCACATCTGAGTCATCATTCAACACTTTCAACATTCAGGATGCCTGTTTATCTGGCAAAAGTGAAACTATCTGCCACTATGTGCAGCTATACTTGTATGGGAACAAAATAATTAGCTATAAGTTTATTATTATTATTAGAGAAAAATTTATTTATGGCGGCCCCTGGACTGCTGGCGCCTTTAGCGTTTGCCTTTTCTGCCTCGGCCCTACTCAATACACTATTATCCATTTTTGAAGAAAAAGCTGCTTGACGCTTCTTGAAAGTTTACTGCACAACGTTTGGACAAGCTTGTGACATAGTTTAGTCGGACGACAGTAAAGTTTAACTTTTTGTATGTTTGGAGGTCAGAGTGCACCATGCATCATCCCATCACTGAAGTTTGGAGGTCAAAGTATTAACTAAATATCAGAAAGAATACTTTTCACCTGTGCTATTTTACATTATTGCAAATAACTTTTCAACTCATTTGTTTTACTTTCTTCCTATGTGTAGGTTACTTGGGTTGTTGCCAACACCTGGTGAAAAATTTATGCCAAGAGCAACTTTAGATATAGGTTTACTGTAAAACATTGTGACATGTTCAGTACTTATTTCACCTGCAGGGAGCCAGAAATGGTACTAAACAGGTTAGCTGAGCATCTGTACGCGGCGGACACACCCATCCACACATACATTACATACTTTTCATTAAATTCTTCTGAACAAGCTAAGGGGTTTCATGCCCCTAAGCAGTTTTACCAAATATGTCTCTGTGGTTTCGGTTGTTTTAACTCCTCCTCCTCCTCCTAATCTTAAATAGAGACACACAGTGAACAGGTGTCACATCTTTCTTTGGGAGTTTGCAGAACTCATCAGAAACACTCCACCTGCGGATCATATTTTGGGGCAGTAACTTTGACATCCGAGGAACAGCCGATTAGATTGACGACAAGAAGATTCACAGGTAAAAAACAAAAAACAAATAAAAAACTAAACTCTCTCCATTGTGAAATATTTCTCCATGGCTGACTAATTGCAGTACTTCAACGGTATTTCAATTACAATTGGAATTCAAACCACTAATTAAAAACATTTTCTCCTCCCTTTTTATCTCTATGACTTCACACCTTTTATTGTTATATCAGTAAGGATGACCAACATTATTTCTGGTTGCTAAAAAACCCCCCAGGATAATTAACTTTTTTTTTAAAAAAAATTTATTTGTTGCATTTAGTGGTACCTATTGATGATGAATATTTCTTTGATGTTACAAAGTTGTACATTTGTAAGGCAAAAAGAATATTTTTTTTATTATTAATTCAGACTTCAGCAACAAAAATGATCAAATCCCTTTTAAGGTTTCAGTGGTAAATTAAGCAAATGCGTCTATGTCAAGTCTGCACTTGACACAGTGCAGACTTGACACACTGGGTGGACAGAACCAGGGCTCAGTTCTGTCAACCCAGAACAAATTCCTGGGTTGACTTATGTTGCAGCTTCTTTCTCTTTCTGGAGTGTAGTCCTAATCCCAATTCCTAAGTAGTACGTAAATAGGTGAAATTAATAAACTTTTTTTTTTCTTAACTGAAATCTACCCATCAGTGGCCAGAGGACTCATTTTCGATTATCTACAACAGACCCAGTCCTCTGTTGTAAAGAGGTTTACATATAGCTTACATAAAATTTGATGGAATTACATTAAAACTGTTTGACTTGGGTAAAACATTCTTCCACAAACAGAAAGTTGTCATTTCATACATAGGCGTAGCTGTATCTATTTTGCGAAAGCATATTGTACATATACATGCACCATTTAACGCATGTATATGCATTAAATGATGCATAAGTTGATGTAGTGTATATAATGCATTTAGTGTATAAAATTATATCTTTTGGATTAAATTCTCTGGAAGACGTTTTGTCTTTTTCTAAATCCATTTTGACCACTAGACTATCATATGCTTTGTATATATGTACAGCATGTAAGGCATATAATCATGCACAAGTACAGTCATATTCAATAAATCAATAACAATTCATAACATTTTTCAGGACTAAGTGAAACTCAGTATAGATTAATTACACATACTGATGTATTTAAGCCTTTTTTTTTTTGTTAATTATTGTAATATTACATCTATTACAAATACAGTATTTAAGATAAGAATATTACATCAAATGAACAAAACAACATTGCTTAATACAATAGAAAGAAAGTAGAAACATCCTTTGTTGTTCCACATTGGGGAAATTCCTGGACATTAGTTTACATTGTCTGGGTTTCCCACTTCAGTGTTGCAGATACAGGAGTTTTACTGACTTTAATAAGTTGCTCTCAAACATCACTAACACTTCAGCCCGTCGCTCGGCATTTTAGCGGAAGCACCAGAGGTCAACAAAAGTCTTGAGCTGCTGTTGGCCTCAGCTAAAGAGAGTCGTGTATTTTATTCTGGATGTACTTGCCATCTTTGCAGAGTTTAAAATGTGGAAAATGAAAATCTTAAAACAAATTTTGGTCAGGTGAGCAGAACTGCATGTCACATAAGGAATTATTTGAGTTTTGCCTAACAGAATTGCCTCCAATTAACTTAGATGGTGGGACGTATCTAACGAAGCTATGACATCAAGATTGTTTACAGGAATAGTAATCTTATAGCACATTCCTGATTTTAAAGAAAGTCTCAAGGATGAATCTGGTTAAAGTCAGAATGTTTTATAAAGTCTCTGTTGTGATTATTTTCACAATTCCCTACGCAGCCTTCTCTCCACGGCAACGTCGTAAACTGTCGTAGGAACACCTAACTACAGAACTGCTGTAGCAAGCAAATGACTATAGAAATGCATTTCAAACACTCTAACTACAGAACACACAATGGTGCGTTAAATTAAAAAAAACACATTTTACAGGCATTGACTGGTTCAATGAACAGCGTCAATAGACGCTGCGTCCAGAACATCGTCTGGACCACTGTCTGGACACTGTTCTGAACAATATGCTTTCCAAGCTCTCCTGTACATATGTCTTATGTCTAAGTGTGTGCAGATAGCCCATCCGGTTGCTATTAAATAGAGTATTAATTTGGATACTGACAAATATTAGAGTTAGGATTAAATTAACAGTAAATATTCAGAATAATTTGGAGGAAATTTGGGTGAATTGAATACT
Source organism: Poeciliopsis paucimaculata (assembly GCA_903067055.1). NCBI lineage: Eukaryota > Metazoa > Chordata > Actinopteri > Cyprinodontiformes > Poeciliidae > Poeciliopsis > Poeciliopsis paucimaculata. The sequence goes on along the minus strand of CAEGAD010074143.1, from coordinate 61,663 downwards.
CTCAAAGTTATGTTCTCATTTCTAAATTTATCCAAATTTCCCATGAGAAATGATTCTGTCTATTTTCCTATTTTCTGCAGGCATGGATAAAAGACTTACCTTCTGTGTTCTGTTGGTGATGCTGTCTGGGAGATTTGGGGGCACTTATGCTGAGACAACAGCAGCTAGCACTGTGACAACAGCAGAAAACACCGTGTCACATCCCACCAATATTTCAATAACCCCAGCAAGCAACACGATGACATCAGACATAAATGCAACAAGTCCTGCCAATATCTCACCTACACCAGCTAGAAATGTGACAACAGCAGAAAACACAGTGACGAGTGTATCAATGGCAGCATCAACACAATTTGTCCCAGTGTCTCCAAACACCACAGTGCTAACCTTTGAGGTAAGTGAAAAAGATAAGAAAAAAAAAACAATGGAAAAGAATAGAGTGGGTCATTGTAGATATTTTTGTTAATGGTTAAACTGTAACTCATTCTATCCACTGTGATGGCTGTTATGTATTTTGCAGACCAACATCACTAATGCTGGGTGTGGATCCCAGCAGCTGTGTGTATCTGAGCCCTCTAAGTGCGACCCCTCTGTACCAGGATCTTGCTTCTTCCTTGCTGCCAAGCAGCAAAATGGTCAAAACTTTAACTTTGCTCTCTCAGGAGAATCAGACGGATACATTGCAGCAACTCTGACACTTGGCAATGGACAGGTAATTTAACGTCACCAACTTACTGGAAGATAAAAGGACTAAAGCTATACTTTGTATTTCTGTAACTTTGGTTCTGACAGTACCATTTACTTTACCCAATTTCCTCCTGCAGGGAGACCCCACTTATATCTGTGCAAATAGCAAGGGTAAAGTCAAATTCTTTAGTCGGATCCTCAACAATAGTGTTCTCAGTATTTCAGAGGTGAGTTTTACAGTTATCTCTCAAGGTTACATTGATAACAAATCATCAAAGGTCAAATTCAGTTATGTAACATGTTTAATAGCTTTTTGCCTTCTTTTGTCTGCAAAATCACATCTGCTTAACTTTCTAAAACTTTTGTTGTACTTTCTGCTCCGCAGCTCAATGTGAACTCAGTGAAGGGCAAGATCAATGGCAAAACAATTCAGTGCAGTTTCCTTGCCACTGTTCCAGAACCAAAAACTCGAGCAACAGTTATTGGCCTTGTAGTTTCCACGGGAACATATAATGACAGTAAGATATCATCTTACAGTGACTTCACAAGAAAATGCAGCATTTTAACAAGAGAAGAAAATGTTAATATTTAACTAAAAACTATGTGCTTTCTCTACTTTCAGCTAATGAAAGCCTGGGTTCTCCTGCCCCTGTTATAAGGGTCGACACGGTAGATCTGGCAAACTCTACTGCCAGTGTAACCAACCAGATTACCAACACAACAACCGGAAACAATGCAACCACAGTGGCACCACCAGCAGGGACTCTCATCCCCCAACTTTCGGTAAGGGAGTACAGAGAATTATTGCCAAATGGAAAAGAGAGCTGTTGAGAAAAAGAAAGAAAAGCTCAGTTTCCACAAGCATACCCGGAAACACACTAGAATTGATAGTGGCTTCTAAAATGGTGAACTTGTCCCAAAACGTGACAATTGCACCTTTTATACGAAACGTATCCTCTGTTCTTATATCCAAATATTTTGGTTTCAGACCTGGCCTGGCATTCATATTTTCTCTCAGGGGGTGAAGGTTTCATCCTAGCACAACTTCCATTGAAGCTAAACTTAATGTGGTTTCTTCCTAATTGCACAAGCTTATGCATTCTTGTCAGCTGTAGCATGAGGCCATTCAGGGTTTTCCCCCAGTGTACTATAAGCCTAGCGGGCCATCAGGTTTTACAGCAACTCTGACAGATGCTGTAAGCATTTGCTTATTTATTTAAAATGTTGGCATTTTTTAAGACTTTATAGTTGGTGTTCAGGTATTAATCTTACAATCTTTCAATAACATAATTATCAACTGATTTTTTTTTTTTTTTTTTTAATTTCCTGTCAACTTTAATCATTTTTTAACTTAAAAACACGACAGGTCTCTGGATGAATGACTGCCAACCCAACAAACCGGCCTTACTGAGTTTTCTGTGGGGAGACCTTGCTATTGTAGGATCTGTGAAGACTTTTTAAGATTTTTGAGACATCCTAAAGTTGTCCATTTTGAGGATTAAATTGCAGTTTAAATATCGTGTAACTGAAGACAGCAGTACTAAACACCAGACACTAGTTAAATATCTATATCTTTAAATATGTGAGAAAAGCAAAGGTTTACACAGTGTCGTAATATTTTCTCCCACATAACTTTAAGAATAATGCAGCTTTCCTCTTTCATAGTGGTTTGTCTTGAGGTACAAGATTTTAATTATTTGCCTTCCCTGTTGCAGACAACTATAACCCGGCAAGAATGTGGCTCCTCAAAGCTCTGTGCAGCCGAACCCTCAGGGTGCGATCCCGCTGTGGGAGGTAGTTGCTTTTTCCTTTCTGTCAAGCGACAAAGTGGCCAAATATACAACTTTGAGCTCTCAGGACAGTCAGACGGCTATGTTGCTGCTGGACTCTCAGCTAATGCAACTCAGGTATTTCATATGTGATACCTGAAATACCTTAATGTTTTCAGACTGAAGTACAGTGCCGTCTAAATCGATGAAACTGATCATATTACATTGTTGGGTTCCGCAGACTGGCACTCACACAGCTTACATTTGTGCAGACGACAATGGCAAGGTCAGATTCTTCACTGGCACCATTGAAAATCTCAAGATAAATCTCAACGTAAGTTAAGCTTACACTGGAATGGTAAATGGGTGGGGGTCCATTGTTCAGCCCAAGTTCTCCCTGAACATTTAAATAATCGAACTGTTTCTCTCTTCAGTCGCAGAACTCAAGCAGTGAGCGGGGATCAGTCAACTCTGGCAAAATCCAGTGTACGTTTTCAGCTGATCTACCAGACACAAGTCTCCGGGCAGCAGATTATGCTTTGTCAGTTGCAACTGGATCTTTTGACGCCAGTAAGCAATCACTTTAAGCTCTCATAAACTGTTATCTAGAGCTAAAGGAAAAAACATAATCTATACTCCAATTAATGTTACTTTATTTTCCTCTTTCTGTCAGTTACTTTTCTGCTGGGAACACCAACGTTCAAATTGTTGACAAGTCGTACAAACTTGTCGGATCCTACCGCTAACCTCACCAACCTGCTGAACAATTACGCTCCTTCTCTGCTCACACCCTCACCATCTTTCTTGCCTGGTAAGCTAAACACAATTTTTATTGAGGTTTTTTTTAAAAATTTTTTCATCATCATTATTATTGAAACTAATTTATTTGCCTTATTTTCTCCTCCCTTCCCTTGTAGCTCTGCTGGTCACCGTGTGTATGCTGGTGTTCACAGCAATGTGAAGATTCCATCGCTGGTGCATTTTCTAGTGACTTGTGATTTGTGCAACTCAAGAAAAATTACTAAATTGGACCGTTTCATGTTTATTTATTATTTACAGTTCTTACTTGAATGTAAGACTTTAGATCACTGGAGTACAATTACCGTATTTTCTGGACTATAAGTCGCACCGGAGTATAAGTCGCATTTTGGGGGGAAATTTATTTGATAAAATCCAACACCAAGAACAGACATGTCATCTTGAAAGGCAATAAAAAATAGAATAGAGGCAACAACAGGCTGAATAATTGTACGGTACGTGTCTCTCCAAATCACTAAATCTTCGGTGTCGCTTGTAAACAACTCGGCTAACTCCGGAGGTAGCTTCTACCACACACATTATCAACACAGGCCTAGAGCGCCCTCTGGCGGTTTAGTGTGAAAATAACATGTGATATAATATAATAAAGAGTTAATACTCCGGAGTACAAGTCGCAGCCCCGGCCAAACTATGAAAAAAACTGCGACTTATAGTCCAGAAAATACGGTAAGTTACACTTTTAAAGAGTTGCAAGAAAAGTGGTGATGTTTTTTTTGTTTTTTTCTTAATCAATATAAGCCAACTTTGATTTGATTTGGATTTATGGAAAAGGACTGGGGTTTTGAGGTCTGACTACGTTGTAAAGCCTGGTTATTTATGTAAAAAAATTGTGTTTTATTTCTTTTTCTTTTTTTAATTGTTGTTTCATTGAAAAACAGCTGTTGCAAAAATGTTTTTCAACATGTTTTATTCCTGCAGCATTGCCATCAAAGTACTGCGTTTGTTGTGATGATATATGTTGTGTTATTAAGAACATGCAGGTGTTTAAACGATGACGCCTTCACTGGCTGACGTTGTATGCTTGTTACGTGCAAACAGAAGGGAAAAAAACAAACAAAAAAAACACGCTGCATCATATGCCATAAATCGGTGAGTTAATAATTTAGACCTATGCTAAGATTACCAGATTTTTTTTATGTATTCAGTAGTTGAATAAATATATTTTCATCCAAACTGTCCAGTCTTTTTGTGTTTGTTTGTTTCTGCAAATTTTGGATTTTAAAAGACAAGACAAAAATCCTTGACCTCTAAAATCTGATGTCCGTCGTCTTCACAAGATTTTTAAAATATCTTGTGAAGACGAAAGTTGCGCTCAGTATCTCCGTCAGAGGTTTTTGTGCCGTTTCCTTCATGGTGCTTGGTACAGCACCCCACACAGGTCAGGGAGTGAGCAGGTTTTTCAAAGAGTTTGGTTCATTTGTCACGGTGCACTGTGAAAGCGAACCGCACCAGCTGAAATTGTAACAGTTGTTGCAATTTTGGCCAACAGTAAAATCAAGTGTGCTGGACTACCAGGTGAGAAAACACCCTTAGGTTTCTCAAAAAATACTTAAGGAAGTTAATCGATATCTTCATTGCCATTTTCAAGTAATACATTCGCAATTATTGATTTTTTTTTAAAGGCATGTAGCTCTAATTTATAGGCTTTTGTGTACAGCTACTGATTCACTGAACATGTATGATGAGCCACAGACCAAAACAAAAGAAAGCAGCATTATGTGTGCGACCGGCCTGCAGTAAACTTTTCCAATCACTCATGTGAAAGTTACTAAGGGCAAAGACAACTGGTCTAACAAGAAAAATCCACATCGCATGTCTTTGACAAAAACTGATCAATGGCAGGTTTTTCTCTGGCTTGTTTATTTGTCTACAAAAGTCTCATAATTGTAACTCTTTAGTTATTGTGTGCAAGTAATTGAGTAATTCTTCATTAATGGCGGCTCTGTCACAGCGTTTCAGTGGCACCTTGGCCTCTCTGTAGTTTATCTTGTTTGTAGCTTGTAATTATCACCTTTCAACTGAAGTTCACTTAGCAAGAACAGCCTCTTTCAAAAGTGAATAATTATACATAACTGAGGCCAACCAAAAGGAAACAAAGTTCTTTCTGTACATCTGGGAAGACTTGCCTGTTCAACTGGTTGCTCCGGCCTGAGCTGTTAGTACGAATCTGAGGGAGAGGAATGTGATGGAGAGGGCGTTGCTATGAGATCAATGGAAGAAGTATGCCTTCCACCGCGAAAGTGACTGAGGTGTGTGCACAGTACCGCAGCACTCATTGCCTGCTCTGGGTTAGTTACTGGTGCAAAGTGAGCACTTTTCCAGTTGTCCACGGAACCATAATTTGTATTTTAACGAGGCATTCTGTACGTGGAATGCCTCAGCACCAGCATCTTCTGATTTGGTTTGCAAAGTTTTGAAAGCAGTAAGACAATCCATAGCCCATGGGGAGATGAAACATCTGAGGTGTGACCTCTGTGGTCCCAAGCAGCAGTTCTTGGGACCACAGAGGGTGCTACGGCCTGTTTGCTTAGAGGTAGGTGATGAGGAGTCTGAACTAAATTTAACCTACTGAAGATGTTTCAGTCACTCCAATTGATCTGTTTTTGCTCAAAATTACGTAGCTCCACTTGTATTTGGGCAATTTATCCTTGCTGATGAACTTTGCGCATATGAGGTTGGAGGCAACTTCTAAATAAATCCCTCAACACTTCATGTCAGTAAGCTTTCTAATCTGAAATATTAACATTTTCCAGTTTGTACAACCAAACAATTGTGAGCAACATTCCCCATGCATCATTGCAAGCGCAGAAGCTGTTCTTTCTGTTTCTCCCACAAGCAGTTCCTCCACTGTGACCTCAGTCTCATACACCTGCTAGAAAAGGCGCATTGTCCTCGTTTTCGAAATCAATCAGCTTCCCTGTCTGCAGTTATTGTTGTAGGATTAGACTGCAGGATATGAGTCATGACTGATCGACGTCATGACATTAGGTGGAAAGTTATAGGAAAGTGAACGACTAAGGACTAACGAGGCCTGGAGTAGACTGAACTCTCTCGTTGTACTGAAGAACATCTGGTTTGATTTTGAGCTAAACTCAAAATTTTGAGCTAAACTCAAAATCAAACCAGATGTTCTTTAGTACAACGAGAGAGTTCAGTCTACTCCAGGCCTTGTTAGTCTGCTGCTTAGTTTTCTCCCTGATTCTCTAGTCTGTTTGCTGGCAAAAGGCCACTCATTCATTATAAAACTCAACCCACTTTGGTTAAAAACCTACATTTTTGTGCGAGAAACGTAAAAGATGTCAGACAACCGAAAAAATAAACTAAAGACAATAATTCATAAACAATCTTCATCTCAACAATCTCTACTCTGACACGTTATATTATAGTTATTAACACAAATGTCCCAATAGGTGACGGACAATGAGGAGGAGGCATTGCGAGAGCGATGATGTGCGACTGTCGAAAACAGAACAAAATCTTTCTCTGGGTGCGGCGCAATTCTGAGTCTTTGACAAGCCATTAATAAAGATGACCGTTGCAGGAGTGACTTGAGTGTTGCATAAATTGGCACGGTGAACTCCCAGAGACTGAGGGCGTGGCTCAGTAACGACTTAACCTGGTCCTACTAGTCCTTCAGGCCCGATTTCTTTACAGCAGGTGTGGCCAGAGTCAAGTTATGACTTATGCTGCCTCCTTTGTGTTCTACACGATGATACATACATAAAGCATGTGACCACATAGCTCTAGTTTTGGTCTCATCTGACTACGTGCCACAGGTTTTCTGTGTCACCACCATTGTTGTAACGTCACCAGAAGAGGAAGCCTTCAGGTGGTCTGCATTCTGTCGCAAAACAATAGCAAAAATATAAAATAATATTGCTTTAATCAACCTATTAAACTTAAAATGTTGCAACCCATATCTTTAGGCCTTCCATAATGGCTTTTAAAAACTGTGACTAAAAACAATTAAAAAAACAAAAATAAAAAAATCAACTGAGGTTTTTAAAATAGACATAAAAAATTCTGGCCTTAGCAATTTTTCAGTTTTTTTCATTAATTATATTTAATTTCCACAACAGTGACACTTAAAATACCACCCATTTTTATTGAGATCTATTTTTCGTGTGACATGAGTGGAAACTATGTGCAAATGTCCCATATAAGAAAATGTAGCCATTATTTTTTGTTTTGAGAAAGATGTATATTTTTCTTTATTTTAAAGCCTAAAAATACAAGTGAAATAGTTGTCCAGATTATCTATAGGAGATATTTATTGAAAATCATAAGTCGTCCTTTTTTTAAATTTTTTTATGTTGTGTGATATTTGCTGCTCAACCAGCCTTATTTAGCTGGATCGAGGACAAAATGCCTCTTTGGATTGTAAAGGCCGCAGACCATGCGCTGGGTTTGTGGACAAATTTAATACTTTGACACTTTCACAATTCATAGTTTCCATAGTTTTGAATTTTATTCAGCATTTTGTACATTTTATGATTATATTGCCACAAGTTCCAACACATTTTTAAGTTTCAATTTATTTAATTCAGTGGATGAATATTAGGCAGGCATTGTTCCTGGAATTTCCTGATGATTGAAATTCAGCTCGCCAGACACTAGAGGGTGGTGTCTATCTTTCAAAAAGAAGGAGATAAACTTAAAACGTTACCCCCTTCCAGGAGCCAAAGCACAAAGTTGAATAATTGAAGAACAAGTTACTGATGAACCAAAAGAGAGGCTCATTTCAGAACTGCAAATTTGTTATGATGCAGATTCTTACTGAAAACTCTTCCGTTATCTAAAAAAGTTATAACTTTCTGTAAACATAAATCTTAATATCACCTAGATAACCATGTGTTTTCTGTCTTGAATCAGGCTGGGGATTATCCTCAGAGCACAGATTAAGAGGTTAACTAATCCAACCGGTCAACACTGGTTTAGATAACTTTTTTAAAAGGCTAGTCGGTAATTATAAGCTTCATATGACGTTTATTCATCTCTCAGGGAGTGGTGAGGACTGAATGAATAATGTCTGCGGTATACTAAGAAGGTTTAGCCCAAATGTTTTTGCTGCTTTGTATGGCTTTGACTGTACAGGGGAAAGTGGTGAACACTTTACATTAAAGGTCTTCTCTGCGGCCGCCCACCTGTGGGATGTGCCAGAAAAAGAGTTAGAAGTACTTTTAAGTTTGTAGACTTTAAACTTATTAATTTTGGGTTGCTTATACATCCAGGACTCTGTTGTTTGGAAGGATGGTTGGATTTACTCTTTACTCCAGCCTGACAGAATTTAGGATGAGATCGGTGGCCATGCCAACTACAAACCCTACGAACATATCACATTTATAATATCACACTCAGTCAATTTATTACTCCATTGACAAAATATTTCTTCCAGTATAGACTTCAAGACCATGTCTCATTATTAAGTTGTTACATTAATGACTTCATAGCAAAAAACAGTACCTTGTACATACTTTAATGTTTGGGATATAGAAACACAGGCTAAACATAAACAAGAAAAACTGGAAAAACAGTTTGTACAACCCTTCAAGACCTGATTTAGATTGATTTTTTAAATAATTTTATTAGGGTTGTGCTTGGCCATGAAGTCCAGGACAGGACACAAATGGGATCAATTAAAGTGTATTATTCAGTACAAATGTCATCAATTAAATTACATCAGTGATGACCAACAGGACAGGTTGGTGTTACTATAAAATAGGATTTAGTATGTTTGTATTGTTTGCAGTTGCCCATTCGGGACTTGAATAAAGCTGAATCTGAATCAACATTAGTGTGAACAATAGTGGAAACAATACTTGTCTAACATTACATTTCGGAGGGGCTTGTCAGGGGAAGGGGAACCCAGTTCAGAACAGTTTGTGCAGAAACTGTTTGTAATGGAGATTTTTGCAACATTTACAGCCTGCTAAGATTATCTGAGAGCTTTTAAATATCTCATATGTAACCTGAAGTCTATCTGGTTTCTGCAGATGTTTCACCCCTCTGCTTAACTGAGTGAGAACAAAGGGCTCCCTGTTTAACTATGACTGAGTAATGAGTTTGAGTTTTCTCTCTCTCACTGCTAAAGCGTAAAACATCTTTAGGTGTTGAAATAAAACCCAGAAACCAGTTGGTCTGAGTCCGTTTGAAAGAGGTGGTGGCTTTGGATGTTGCTGAACACAAACAAAGCTCTAAAGGGAATTCATGGTTTGACACAGGCCCCTCGTGGTCTCCTGGGTGCATGTGTGGGTCAAACATCTGTGACCGTGCAGACTCAGCTACTTTACCCATTGGTAGGTCTCCTATTTAGAAAAACAACTCTGACAATAGCTCTGGAGCTACATGGATGTTTGCCATTATCCACACATCACTGCTTTAAAGGGTGGAGAGGTTTATAGATCACTCATATTGTTACGCAGGAGAAGTTTCATCTAGCTGGTATAGAGGCAGTATCACAAAGGATGTGAAACAGTTTTTACACTTTGTTGAAAACAGGTAGCTAACCTAAATATAAAAAGATTTGACCAGAGTTTACTGCAGATTGGTGGTTTTGGATACGGCCCCATGTGGGCAGTTGCCCAGGGAGGCATTAGCAGGGGAAACATATAGTTTATATGAAGAAAAAAAAAATTGATTTATCTGTCACTTTTGCTCACAAAAAGTGTTGTTATTCTGCGGCTTCTTTGAGTCGGATGTGTCTGGGCTGAACCTTTAACTACAGCTTACCAGAAACACTGATGGCATTATAGAGTAGCTCAAGAGTTGGAGATACAAGAACGGTGTGCTCTTCGACTCTGCTCAGCTATCAGGACCAAAACTCTGAATTATTCTTTTAATATTCCGACTATTATTATGTCCACCGCTAGAGTAGAACATGTCTAACTGTAAAAGTTGAAATTGTAACACACAGTGCTCTTTAAAGTCTAAAAGTTAAAAAATCAAAATCATAAAATGAGTTTATCGATTACAAGGAAATATTGAGCTTTCCTTTTTAATTGAAGTAACAAGTTTTTGGGGGTCTTGGGGGTATGATTCAACCCCCAGTTTCTAAAGACCGAAGCAATTTTTCTGTCTATTCATCCATACATACATCGATACATTCACCTCTCTTTCATTTATCGGAAATCGCAGCACAGAGACAACAATTTCAGAAGGGAAGCCCATTCCTCTCCGCAGCAACATCCTCCAGCTTATTCCGGAGACATTCCTGCATAAGACAAGATCTATAATCCCTCCAGCAGGTTTTGGGTCTTCCTCAGGGTCTCCTCCCATTGGGACGTGCCCAGAAAACCACCAGTGCTCATCCCGATCAGCTGTCCGAACCACCTTCTTTGCTTTAACGGCAGAGAAGTAATGGCTCTACTTTGAATTCCTCCCAGACGACATAGCTCCACCCCTCATCTCTAAAGCTGAGTCCAGTCACCATCTGGAGGAAAGTCATTTCAGCCACTTCTCCAGCCATGATTGAAATCTAATGACCATTGGTGAGATTCAAAAAGAAGTCACACATGCAAATCAAGAGATTTGCTTTTTGGTTCAAATCTTTCTTCACCACAGCAGACTGGAGCAGTGCCTTCATTACTGCAGACAAAGCCCCACTCTGTCAGTCCATCTCCCTTTCCATCACAGGCACTTCAACTTCTCTGCTTGTTGCACATTATTTTTTATAAAATAGATGATGATCAGTCAGACTGGGCCGGGTAGAGTCGGTGAAAATCTATTTTCTGGCCAAACTGTTGAACTGTCTGAAAAAGCAAAATTCTAGGTTTGGGTGCTTTAAATCTACTTCAACTGATTCATTTCTACTGGACCCAACAACCCGAAAGATTTCCAAAGTTTATTATGGAAGGATTTTTTGATGAATAAAAAGTCAGTGCTTTATCTTATTTCTGCAACAAGATCCTAAGGAGAGACAAACAGTGACTAACAAACAACGTGCAGCAGGTACTTCGTCTGCTTTCGCTCCATTGACTCAGACCGAGATCCTCTAGAGCATGAAGAGTGATTGTCAGATTGCAGAGAACAATTTGGCAGTTGATTATCGCAAAGGAGGAGTAGAGGTAATGGTGAGGAGAAAAACTGATGAGAAAGACAATGATGGCAGGGCGAGTTTTGGCAATAGTGATGATGGGTTGCTGCCAAGGCTGGTTAGAGAGGAGAAGTGGGCAGAGAGACAAAATTCACCACTTCCAAGTAGGATGAAAACAGATGGCTATTGGATACATGAACTTGATTCAACAGAGGCTCATAGACTGATTTGATGAAACAAAGAAAAAAAAAAACCACACACTTGACACATGAACTTAACAGTGCTGGAACTCCGACACCAAAAGCCACAAACAATCTGGGAGGAAGAAAAGGGAGCATATAAAGCTGAGTCAGCACACTCAAGCAACCAGCAAATCAGAAACAGAACCATGGACTGCAACAAGTTGCACGTATAAGCATAAACTCAGAGCGACACATGATTAAACTGGGACCATTCCTCTTTTATCCACGACTTCAAACTGCCTTTCACTCAACTCCGAGCTTTTTATGAAAATAATTTTTAAATAATTATGGGGCCACGGAGGCAAAACATGGAACTCCTCCTACATACTCAGGCGTAGTGCGTATTCACATTCTCTGGACCGCTTCACTGCCGGCGGATGGTTGAGATTTCATAGTTGATCGTCTACATTTCTCATGACAAATTCCTTAATTTTCTCAAAACATATACTAGAATCCGTTTTGATTCTAGTAATTGGGCACCTAGCCTAATAATTTGCCACCATCGTGGCCTCTGCACACCTTTTAGCATACACATACATACACATGCTACATGTAATTACGACTGGTTATGCTCAACAATATCAGTTTGGCATAACAAAACAGCGCGATGTGAACCCTGTTTCTGCCGAACAGTTCCCCATGCGGATCAGCGTGTCACAGAGTACGCGTCCGCAGTTGTAAAAAATTGACCTTTGTGGCGATGTGTCCATAGAACGTCCGGTTTGAGTCCCTCTCGAGTGCACACTGACCTATGTCGGAGGCAACATGAAACTGCTACTGCTCACGTTACTCAACATGAGCAGTAGCAGGTTGTTGCTAGGTAACAAATGAGCGAGTCAGTCAGTCGATGCCACCAGCCTTACTCAGATGGGCCGTGAGAGGCAGAATAGCCGAAGCCTGCTGTCTGCCTACATCCCCCAGAATGCTGTGAAGTTCAGTGAAATTGTTTAACATTCCATCAGACTAGGGATGTGCACTGACAGACTCTAGGGGGAGCTGGAGCGCCTGTTCTTTTTCCTCTGAACAAAAAATCAAAACAAAAAGAAACTGCCCCTTTTAAATCTTTTTTTGTTTTGTTTGTTTGTTTTTACCACATTCTTTCAGTTTATTGCAGTTTGCAGACATGCATTTAAAACACATTTTAAATACATGTCTAAACACAAGTTTAGGACTGAAATTTGACTGGACCCTTGCAACATCTAATCTTCTTTTCAGTTGTTGTCTTATTATTGTTGCGCTGATGAGCCCAAATCGTCACCTCTTCGCCACCATGCTTGACAGTTTGCTTCCATCCTAAACACTAATTTAAACTAAGACCCAACTGAGATGATTGAAAGATAAGAAGCAAGTTTGAAAAGAAAAAGATAAAATTTCAACAAGTGAGGTGTCAGACATTTATAATAAAATGGAAAGTCATAGTTCTCCTGAACCGCCAAAATTCCCATTTTTTAAAGTGTTAAGCATGGCTATGTCTCTTGGTTTTGCTTTACAGTGTATGTAGTATTTCCTGGATATAACAACTTACATTAGAAGAAGGTTTGGTTGCGAAGTTTGGAGCTGGAATGTCACAAAAGGTACGAATAAATGTGCAGAAATAGGCTCCTTTTGAAGCCTAATTACATCCTCCGGAGAGGAGGAAAGAGCACGCACTCACATCAACAGAGCGTGATGATAAAACAGTGGAGGTTTCTTTTCTTTGGAGTCTCAGGCTGGGTGGGGTTTTCATTGTCTATTCATTAAAGTTAGTGAGGAGGGAGGGAAAAAAGTGGAAAGTTTGAGAGGGGAGACGGACTGTGGTGCTTCTGTTAGGTGAGAGGAGGCGGGGTGGGGGGCTGGGAGGTGGTGTGGGGTGTAACCGCCGGGGCAGTCGGAGAGAAGAGGAGAGGGGAGGGGGAAATGAAAATGCAGCCTGGACATTCCCACTCTGGGAAATCCAGCGCAGACCGTGGAGGACAGCAGAGAGGAGGACATGTAACTTTTTTCTCTTCACATGCTGAAAACCTTTATATACTTACAAGTTCCCCCATCCCCCCTTTTTTTCTTTTTAAAGAAGGGGAGACATTTAAAGCTGGAAAAGCATCTGATGAAGGAGAGGCGATGAGAGGCGGATGATGAGCGAGAGGAGAAAGTTTGGTGGAGAATGCGGAGAGGAAGCGGAGCCAGGAAAAGGAGTTGAGGACTATGTAGGAATTCCTGACTGAAGTCATGGTAAGTCCCCGAGTTTTATGAGCGTCTCTGCATGGAGACACGAGTTCCCCTGTTTTTTTCTTGTTGCAGTCATGTAAAGTAATTATAACCGGTTTAAATATAGTGCTTGAAGTCTTCCACATTAACTCTAAAACCCCCAAATTGACTAATTAGTTCAGATTTTTGTAATAAACCGGCACAAAACAGAAGAAAAAATGTGAAACAGAAGGCAAAATCACACACGTTTTGAAATATAAATCTTAAAGGTGTGGCATGCTTTTATAAGTTCTCCACTGATACCCCAAGAAAAATCCAGAAATCCAGATTTTGGGAAATTTCTACTAAAATACATTAAAGTTTTTTGCGTTAACAGGGGGAAAGGTAAAATTCTTCCAACACCGTTCCTCCTTTTCTCAGCTGCATGTCAGGCAGTGTTGTATTATTTAAGCAGATTCAACACTTTGCTCACGGGACGACAAATCCCCACAGGCTGTAAATTATAACACGATTTCAGTCGCGTGATGTCGGTGACGTTTTGTGGCTTAACTCGCACAGGGGCGCAAACGAGCGCTCTCTGTCGCATCCATTGGGATTATGCTCACATTCCCCCCTCCACCCACTTAGATGGTCAGAAAGAGTGACTGGGTGATGGCAGAATCATGCATGTGCATATGAAAAGAGAGTGAATCCAAGAGAGAGAGAGAAAAAAGAGAAAGAGAGAAGCGTCACAAGGACTGAGCTCTTGTTCAGGGTTCTGTATGCCGTGCTGGGTGGAGCTGTTTGGCATGGAGATGGAAGAGAAACAAAATCAGAAAGAGAGGGAGGAGAGGGAAGAATAAAAGCAGCAGGGCAGGGTTACTTTTTTTTTTTTTACTATTATTTTTGGAGTCTTGGACGGTTGCAACGGTGGTTTCGGTGATGCCGCATTTTCCACAGTGGAGCAAAGAGAAATAGAGAGGGGCGGAGGGAAAGGGAACAAGGGATGGCATGGTCTGAGGAGAGGGAAGAACATGTGCTCCATAGTTTCTTCCCCCTCCATCGCTGCCCAGGACTGGGAAGCTTTAGCAGGAGAAACAGTTGCAGTTTGACCTCAAACTTCAATGTGTTTTCATTGGGATGACATGCAGTGGAGCAACCTCCCTCCATTTAAATAAAACCCGTTCAGAGCTACAAACGTTAAGGTCAAATTTAAAAAAAGATAAGAAAAAGAAGATAAATATATCTACAGTAGGAATTTTGGTTTTATTTTCTTTTTAAAAAATGGTTTAATTTCTACTTTTAGGTTTTAAAATAAAGAAAAACGCAAAACTTTGAATAATTTTCCAGTCTGGAGACAAGAAAAAGAATCATCTGTTGTGAAAATTCAAAATGACAATAAAGGAGTTTACACTAAAACTCAGCATTTTCTATTATATATGTATTTAAAAGCATTAGTTTTGGTTCTATGTCATTTTTATTTAAAGGTTTTAAGAGCCCCTGTGATAGATCATAAAAAAAGAGAGAGCAGTGAATAACTGCAAGTCTGACGGCTAAGAAATAAAATAAAAATCTGAAAAGTGTGGCAGGCATTTACCTCATACCACCTAGATAAAAACAGCCACCTTGTTAGTAAATGGAGCTCCACTTTTTAAATGCTTTTGCTCCGTCAAGACATCAGGGGTCTGCTAGGTAATGGTGCCTCTGGAGGAGCTGCAGAGAGCCAGAGCTCAGGTGGGATAATCAGCTGACAGGACAAATAATACAAATGCAAGTCGTTCACTCCCCAGAGGTACAGAAGAGTGATGGGAAGGAAGTCACAGCTGAAAGAAAGTCATTAAAAATCCTGCTTAAAGTTCACTTTTGGGAACAGAAAATGAAGAAGAAAGCGCACCCCACTCTCATGAAGAAACATGGCAGTGGCTGTGTTATGCTTTGGGGATGCTTTTTTTCTTCAGCAGTTCAGAGGTAATGTGAAAAAGGATGGAGGAGAACCCTGTGGGACAAAAATGACAACAACCCTTAAACATACAGCCAGAGATACAATGAAATTGTTTCAATCAAATTATGTGCATATGTTAGATCCACCTAGTCAAAGCCCAGACGTAAATCCAATTACGTCAATTAAGAAATTGTGGCGAGATATTCAAAGGTCGTCTTCATCCAAATGATTGAGCTTGATTTACAATGCCAAGTACGACGGTGTGAAGACAACGCAGATATTCTCTGGTAGAGATATTTCCTGGAAATGTATCAGCTGGAAATGAGATCAATGTTGCTTCTGAAAGTACTGACTCCAGGTTTCTGAGCAAAAACCCACGTCTCACTTTTCACATTGTAAGAACCACACATGCTTTTCCAGCAATCGGCCAATGGTACCAATTTGTCTTGGTCTGGCGTACAGGTCGCAACGTCACAAAACGTGAAAGGATTTCTGGATTGACCATACTTTTACGAGACACTATACATGCAAATGACAAAAACTTGCATTCATCTGCACATAGGTGTTAAAATTTACCAGCAAGCTCCTCTGCACACACACACGCAGCTGTACTGCTGTTCACACATTGACACTCCTTTGCCAAGAATATGTGGCAGAGGGTATTTCCATTGCTGCCGTCTGGAAAGATTTTGTAACTGGAGGTTATGTACCAGCCCCTGATTTCAGCCAGCGGACCGCCTAATTTGGCCTAATGAAAGTTAAAGAAAACAGCTCTGGCCACAGATAACAAACCAGACGCGATCAGAATCAGTGTTGTCAGTCACAGGAATCTCGCGCTAGCGTGAGTTTCCTGCAATTGTCCAGAATGCAGTGCATGCGGCGTAGCAAGGATGGGTACATTCCTGCTCAGCAGTCCCAATCTTTTCCACATCTATTCCACCTCTACATCATCCTTTATCTTCTCAATGGAATGAAATAGTCAACGGAACGTCATTGTTGCGGATTATTTTATCAACTTTCGGCTGTTAACATCCTTTTGGAGCTCGCTGTTTGCTTTTAGCCTTGTTATTAACAGGCGGAAATGCCCCTATAAACCAATGTTTCCACATGACTTATCTCCTCGTAACCAAACAACCAACAAAGATAGCAATTTGGAAAAAATGGAGCATGTACAATGCTAAAAACAGATGATGCCCCTGGGAGTTTGTAGAGGATCAGCAAATTAGAGCAAAAAGGGAGACGGGGGGAGAATTTAGTTGGAGGGAAAAAGAGAAAATGCACATGGGAATACGGTGATGTTCAAAAGAAATCAACAAGTGGGAAGCATCCGAGGGGAAAACAACGCCTTTGTGCCTGTGAGACTGTTGATAGGAGAAAAAGATATTTAGCAGAGAGTCATAACAATTTGTGTCACAAAACACAAAACGCTGGGAATTGGTTCATATCCTGGCAGCTGCACATATCATGCAGACAACTGAGAACTTTTAACTGGTGTCATATTTAAACTTTGTCTTTTAATCGCTGATTAGTGTGTAAACAACTATACTGTTCTATGGCTCTAAAATACTATTGTATTTGACATTCAAAACTAAATTTGAACGCTGATGCCAATTATGCTTAGAGGTAGCTCAGATGATGATTTCAGGGCTTTTTTAGGTCCCTGAGACTATTTAAGCCGAATCAAGATGTGATGAAAATGTTGACAATGTTTTCACATTAAATCCAATAGAAATAAAACAACAACAAAAAAAAAAGAATTGTGTGTAAGCTAGCGACTTCAAACTTAAAGACACAGTAATTTTGTCTGGAGAAAGGGTGACTTTAGCAAGCTATAGTTCAAAGCTTGTGGAAGGATACACAAAATGTTAGAAGAAGTCAGAGTTTTAAAATAATACCGATTTTAATTAAATTCGTGGAGATTTTCTGACATTAGACTAACACAAAATTCTATTATTCTGGTATTTGGCATACCGAAACAATGTTGGCCAGTCTTACTGACCAAAAACAGGAAGTTTAACACTAGGCCGTGAGAAAAAAAAAAATTGTTGTATCTTTTTATATAGTAATTAAAATTTTTGGCTTAGAAATTTGTATCCCTTTCATGTCATAATGAGAAAATGTTCTCATTTTAAGCAACACCTGCTGCTCTTTTTAGATGTTTTCTAGAGGAAACAAACATGAAGGAGAGTCGTGTCTTTTTATACAAGTCATAATCAAGATTTGTCATAATACAGGCGTAGCCAAGTGAAAGTGTCTTACTATAACGAGACAAAAAATTAATTTCATCAAAATAAACAAACATTTTGCATCTCGTTATAAAAATACATTTCATTCATTCCGGAAGGTGGATTTCTAATTATAATAAAAGATACCAAATGTGAGCACTTAACTAATTGGGCACATGTACAGAGCAGTTTATCTCTCTCTTGCTATATCCGCACCATAACTCCCTTCAAGCTGTGATCAACAGAAACTGTCTGTTCACACAAATGGTTCAGCTCGGGTCAAAGTTCAAAACGTTTGACCTCTCGGCAAAAAGCTGTGCCCAGTGAATCAAAATTGCAAGCGTGCAGCATTGATCAAACTAGACGAGGTTGGACTTCGCTAACTCAAAAACATTCACCAAACGAAGAGCGACTCACGATCCAAACCATTACAATCATCTCCAACTCCATATGGTTTTTGTTCTACAAAAGAAATCAAGGCAGTATTATTATCTCAGCTGGATTTCACTTGGCTGTGCCATTTAGTAACCTCAAGCAGTCTGGCTGCAAGACCCACAATAGGTTAGGTTAGATTACAAAAGCTAATTTAGGAGAGGAAATCACTGTCAGGCTCGACTACTTTACTTTTCTTCGTCCTCATTTCCCTTTGTCTGTTTTCCCCCTTTTTCTTCTCCATTTTTTCCCCCACAAATCATCCTCTAATCTTGTCGTCCTCTATCTATCAGCTCCACATTTTGCAAAGTCCTCTCAGCTACGTTGCTTTTCCTCTCTTCCTCATGCCTTCTGGTACATCTGGTTTCCATCATGGTTACCGCTGCTCTCGTTTCCCATCGATCTCTCCCACTGGTCAGCCTCCTCTTCTTTTCTTTCTGTCTGAGCTCTCACTCACTGAAAATTTGTCTGCTTCTCTCAAACTTTTTTTTTTTTTTTTTGCGAGTCTGCGGCTGTTTTTGCTTCTTTTTTTAAACTTCTCCAACTCACATTGACTCACAGGTTTGATGTTTTGCCAGTTATCTTCATCCCTTACATCCAGTTTATTTGACGCTTCAGCGGATTTCTTCCAACACTAGTTTTAAACAACTTTCAGTCTCATAAAAAATGGAATCCTGAGTAAAAATAGCTTTTTCAAGCTTTCTTCTTATTCTTCTTGCAAACTTGTAATTGTCGGAGCACTTTGGAGGACACACACACACACGCTACAAATAACAGCGGTGGAGAGAAATGCAACAAAGCAATAAAATGTTTCCCGTCAGGTTGACGTTTACAAGAGGGGACGCAATATTCACAGTTCCGTCCATACTGAAATAATATTAATCCAACATAACCAGTTTCCCCATCGCCAAGATTGAGGAGGTGAGAGCTTGTAAAAGCAAACATTTCACTGGCTTGCTCCATTTTTCGTCTGCGAGACGTCGGCGAGAACGACAAATTTAAGCCTTTGGCTTTTCGAAGCTTGACTTTCGCAGGCGCCACTTCCCCATTCTGACTGATCTCATGAAGTTTCATAAAGCGAACTGGGTAACAATTTTAGGTTTTAGAAGTACAAAGATGGTAGAGACAGAACCCAAAAGATCTGAAGCTTCAGCGGCAAGGAAAGGTGTTTCTACAAAGCGCTGAGTCACAGGGGCTAAATCCAAAAAGAACATCATAGTTTCCAGATTTTTATGAGGACGTTCTTTTTCCTGTCACTTCTTTCTTATGAAAGGACATTAATACATTGGCAAGACAGTCCGTAAAAAAGTATTAAAGATGGCGATGTTGGCGACACCAACGATAGTCAACTTTTTTTGGTGATTGCTTTGATAGGTGCTAATTGCTTGAAAACTGCAATAAGTCTTTATTTGAGTAGATTTTTTTTTACCAGGTTTTACTCGAGGATCTTTTCATGTCTGTTAGCAAATCGAGTTCTTGAGTAGCTTCGGCAATGAATGACAAGAGGTTTTAATATTTACATTCGCGACATATTGTTGCATACTCGATGACACGCCTCGTTGCTGCGTTGCTAAAAGCGGCTTCAATCAATCTTATTCCCTCTCCATTATCACAACCGTTGCATGTAAAGGGACAAGTTACATTTTTGAGTCTAAACATTGGTAGAAACTTGTGCGCACAGGCGTGTGAACGCTAACAACTCAAATTTGTTCGGAAAAGGAATGCAAGGTAATGGCTAGGGGCAAAAAAAATGTCAAGGGAAAATTCTTGAGAAAAACTATTAGCCGCTAACGTTGCTGTGAAGACATTGTGGCCCATTTTTCTTTCTGTTGCTCCTGTTGATTAATGTCGGCAGACATTCATTTCTCCTAAGGTTACTGAAGGGGTAGAATTTCAATTGTGTTTACACCTGGATTTTGACTATAG
Source organism: Poeciliopsis paucimaculata (assembly GCA_903067055.1). Lineage (NCBI taxonomy): Eukaryota > Metazoa > Chordata > Actinopteri > Cyprinodontiformes > Poeciliidae > Poeciliopsis > Poeciliopsis paucimaculata. The sequence continues at coordinate 41,426 of CAEGAD010074143.1, read as the reverse complement.
ACCGTGGCAAAGTATTTTCCTTTGAATATTTTTTACTTATTCAATGGCCTGTTGATGAGTCAGACTGCGAGTGAGTTCACTGAAGCTCCCCATCCAATCTGACCCCGAAAAGCTAGAAGTGCAGCAAAAATCCCAAGAAAATACAATGAAATTTGTGGCCATCATGTAACAAAAACTTTAATTTGTATGTTTTTTTTAGAAAACTATCATGAAGATTTTTTTTTTTTTTTTTTAAGTGGCGGAGTAAAAGGGAGTTTTTTTCTTTCTCTTATTTGGTTTGAAAAGTTAAGAATTAAGTGTCGTTTCACACAAGAGTTTGCTGAAGTTTTGTTCACCAAGGACCCCAAAAGTAATAGGCTAATCGTATTTGCATCTGGAAAACCAATCCCTGTTCTCCACTGACACTTACGTAAGTCTGACGGTTAGTTTCTCTGGAGCCCAGCACCGGCCCGCTGCTGATTGCCGCCATTTGCTTTCCATGCGAGCTGGTAGGCAGCTAATTATCGGCAGTAAATGGAGTCGAAGCAACGTTCCCGAAACAAATTTCAGACTTTTATCCAGCGCCTGAGTTTAGGGTTTCTGGAAGCCGCACGTGACGTTTGTTTGAACCTGAATCCGCGGCTCTATTTTCTCAACACCTATCAGTCAAAGGTTGGACAAGAGATGGCCACATTAAAAAAAAAAAAAAAAAACCTCCGACCACTTTTAAATACTTTCCTGTTTATACAGCTCATTCTACCCTCCAGCGTGGCTAACCGCGTTTCGTCTATGTACACAAAACAAAACCCAGAGAATGACTCTTCCTGCTCCTGAACCCGGTTCCTCTGCCATAAAATAACCCCCCCAAACACACACACACACACACACACGCCGCTTCCAGCTCATTCATTCCTGGCCGGCTCTCACTGGCCGCTCGTCTCTTTTTCCACAGACCCTGCTCTCTTTCTTTCGTCTTTTACGACCGCTTTCGATCGATCCCCTCTCGGCCCGGTGTGTGGAGAATCCAGACGTAATTGTTGTCAGATGACGTTCAGGAAAGGCTCGTCGAGGCGAAGTTCAGGGCCGCACGTCGGGGTGGAGGGGATGGGAAAACAGGGAGAGAAACGGACCGAGCGTCTTAAGGGGGAAATGTGAGGGGCGGAAGAAAAAGACAAGTTGCAGGTCGCCATGCCAACAGCACAAGCAGAGAAATAAACAGCGAGGTCCTCGTGCTTCCGGGTCCTCTGTGTTCACAGATGCGCGCGCGTCTGCGTCTGTTGGGGGGGAGTTGTTTAAACTTTGTTTTGTTTTGGACTGAGGGCAGCAGGGAGGGGAGAGGAAATGCTTGACACTCCCCACCTTACGACAGGAAGCTGAAAGCGGCGTATCTGTGTATGTTAATATGTGTGGGTGTCAGCAACGAGAGAAACGAGCCGGCTGTTCAACACCACACGAACCCAGACGGGGAGAGTCCAATCAAGTGGTCCGCTTCGGGATTATTAACCCTTTCCTCGCCGTCTCTGTGTCCCTTAGGGTTCGGAGGCAATGGAGGACTGCGTGCAGGGGGCGCTCTCGTCACTTTACCCGCCTTTCGAGAGCACGGCGCCACCCCTCCTCTCTCAGGTAAAATGAAAAGCATTCATTGTACTTTTATTTCCAGGATACAAGTTTCCAAGAGTGCGTACTACTCGGTTAAATGAGAGGGTTAGAGAAGGAGCACTCAACCCAAATTTAACCAAAAGGTACCTAGGTCACACATTTCCCACATGTACCTCTGAAAAGATTGCTTGAAGTTCAGCCTATTCCTTCTGACGCAGCTGTTGTGACAGAGTTAGTTTGTGAACTACCCATAACACCTTTCTTAAAGTTCTGCCCACAAATGGTATAGTAAATGGAACTAAAGTCAGGGCTCTGTGATGTGCCATTTGCAAACATTACATCTGTAGCTACTTCGTAGCCAACCTGGTGGTATGCCTTGAGTCATTGCCCAATGGGAAGAGCCAAGATTTAGCTTCATGGGTGATGTTTTGCTTCAATATTCTTTCCCCATGATGCCATCTGTAATCTGGCTTGTGATGTTGCCTTTGGATTGATGACCTCTTCCTTCCTAAACGGCCTTTCAGCCCATATGGGTACAGGATTTGTTTAAGAAAACCAGAAAGGCTTACATGCAAAGGATGTAAACATTGAAAAGAGGTGTAGATCTAACTAACCATGTGCATGTGTTAGAGGGGCCCAGTCAATGCTCACTCCTAAACCCATATGAGAATAGGAAGCAATATTTGAAAATTGATGTTCGCAGACGCTTTCCATCAAGTCTAACTGGAATAGAACAATTTAGCAAAGACAGATGGAAAAAACAGTTTGGTCTCTAGGTGAGTAGAGCTCATAGAGACATACTCTGAAAGACCTGCAACTGTAATTATGGGTAGTTTTACAATCTATTGCCCCAGGAGGCTGAATGCAAATACACAGTATGCTTCTTATAGAAAACTGTTGAAAAAAAATTGCATCCTTTTACGTAATGGTACCATTAGTTTTTCACAGTTTGGGGTTATAACATTAAAACAAATATGGACCAAATAATACCAAATACTTTCATCTAGTATTTAACCGTAGTATTTTCTTTTCTTTTTTTGCCTATTTCTTTTCTGATCCTCCATTGTTTCTACAGGTCTTCTCGGTCCTGGAGTCAACCTATCAACACGACAGCCTGCGCTACCTCCTGGACTATTTTGTACCTGCCAAGCATCTCCTGCACAAGCTCCAGCAGCATGCCTGTGTGAGTTCCAAAGTGCAAGCACGCTGCATAGTGAGAACACCCACAGCGCCGCATAATCAGAAGCAGAATCTGCTGTCACATGCAAGAAGTCTGCTGTGGGAAATGTGTCAGCTTCTTGAATCCCTTGGTGAAAGTTGTCCTCCGGCGATGTTTACACTCGTGCCCCTGGGGAAAGGCGATTGACCAGTCGGTCCAAGTCGAGCTTCGAGTCCTCAAAGCAAATCGAGTCTTAAGCTTTACAGAGGTCGCAGGGTCGTTCAGCGGAGTTTAGAGAAATAAATGAAGTATTTAAAGTCGGCTTAGACACATCCAAGTCGAGATTTATGTTTTCTTCGTGAGGATTAACACAAGGTCAAATTCATGTATGCTGAGATAGGAATCACATCTACTCAAATTTTGAAGGGCGATACCTTATTGGAGTTTTTCTTCTTCTGTTAACTTTAATGTGATCCTCAGTTTATTATGGGGTTCTAAAATGAAGGCCCGTGAACCGTAAATAAAACACATTTCTTGCTAATTCAAGTTTGCATCCAGTCTGTAGGCCTATAGAGAAATACCTCGCCTTATGTTTTAGGGTTTAAAGGCAGGCAAGGGCACGAGTTACCAAATGGACCAACTGGCCATTTATCTGATGGGCCAAAGCTTGAAAAGATGAAGAACTAAAACTACCAAAGGCACCAAGAAATGATCGAGAGAGTCTTTTATGACAAAAACAAAATGCATTGCAAAAAAAGAATGAAAGGCGATGCAAAATGAGACTAAAGAGAGAGCAAAAACAATGTGTTAATCTGTACATTTGAAGTAAGAAAGACTTCAAACATGGCATGTGATTAAAAAAGCAACATACAAGTGATAAAACAAGAACAGGGACAACAAATGATTGATACAAACACAAAATGGTTACAAAGTATTGCAACATGACACAACTGTCTAAGTAACTTAACTTTAAAGAACAAGACAACTTTAAAGAGACGCAAAATGTCTCTTAGATTGAGATTTGACACCTCAATCTACAACTTATAGGCATCTTTATGCTAACTGGGGACAAAATAATTCATACTCGTGGTAGATTACGGCATAAAGGAATATTTTTTGTTTGTTTTAAGGTTTCTTCAGTAATAAAGTTTTGGAGCAGCCAAAGTAGCATCCTGAGCTCAATCTGATCACGAATCAGTGGAAGGAGAGAAAAAATAGGTTGATTTTAAGGTAGCCTTCCAACCTCAAAGACTTTGAACTAATCACCAAATGCAAATGGCAAAATACCAGCGGAAACATGGTCAGAATTTATGAGAATACTGTCATGATCAATGTATCTCCTGATCTGTTGATCAGTGGAAATGAAAATCAAAACAGATGTTTAGTTTCTCAAACAGTATCTCCTTTTATATTCCTTTATTTTATTTTGAAAAATGGCCATTTCACTTCTTAGCAAAAGAAGTGAATCAAATAATTTTGATTCTAAATTTGCCAGGAGTATGAATCCATCGGAGTCTAACCGGACCTATTACCAGAAATATCTTCTAATTCCCTCATGTTTAGACCAAAGTTATATTATTTGCAGTAATTTCAGACAAATTACACTTCCTAAGCCTGAAAAAACCTCTAAAAGCAATTAAAACATTAGCCGTTGACATTCCGTTTGCAAGTATTTTCAGTCTGACACATGCTTGACCATATCACTAGACAAACTATTTTTTACTATCCCAAATTTGCAACCCAACAAATCCAACAAACAACACGAAAGCCTGGTAACAAAACTTTTTGGAACACAAACCATTGTGTTCCAATACAGGAGAATCTATACCTGTATTTTCATGGAGAAAACCAAAACAGATTACCTTCTTTGGTTTTTGATTTTATTTAATTGACTGCAGTGCAGCGTCACATGCAGGCCTGTGTTTGTTACTGTAAATTTGGATCATGTTTTGTGACTTTGCAAGAATGATGAGAACTTTTGAAGAACTTTTTCATGTGAGGACAAGACTAATAAAATTGATTAAATTCGCTGATTAAGATGTTTCACACAGAAAAGGTGGAAATGACCAACATGCAGAAAAATAAAGCATAAGTGTGATATTTTGCTTTTTAATTCAACACTTTAATTGACCCCTGCCCTTTAACCCTAACCTTAACCCTAAAAGTAAAACACTATGGTAAAGACAACCATTTGAGAAATTTGTCTAAATCGAGCAAATTCACTTGCCAAACAAATGATAAGCACTACGTGCTCAAGCAAAACTCTGACGCTTAAACTTAGCAGCTCTTACATTTTACTTTATGTGACACTCAAAAGCAAAACAACTGATGGGCTCCAGTTCAAGGGTTTGTGCCTCAGCTTTCTCGCATTTCTCCATAGAGTTTTTCTCTCTAGACTCGGTAATATACACGTCCGCATGCAGGGGCTGTGAGCGAACGATGTTTTCATTGTCGCTGAGTGGAGTTGCCTGGGACGGGAGTCAGACTCTGAGTCATGACAATAATTCCTTCCATATGTGATTGGGTTACTGCTGTGAGAGAAGGAGGAACTCGCAGAGCTGCGGTGGGACTTTGGACGAGAGAATGGAGAGTATGAACATGACCTTCATTCACTGCGCTTGTGTTGAGTGGTTGAAAAAAATGGGGGAAGATGTATTTTGCAGACCATAGTGGGGTGATTGAGAAATTTTGTAAAGTGGGAGCTGGAGGAAAGGGGGTGGAGGGGGGAGAAGGCGCAGACACAGGCATACATTGAGGGAAAAGTGGGTGGAGAGGAGAGGACCGCAGGACATAGAAAGTTTCAGAATGTGGACTTGTTTATTAACTCTGAAATACATTAGCCTTCCACTTGCCTGAAACTTGCCCTGAGCTGGAGAGACGACTCAGGGAGAGACGACTCAGAAAGAGACAAAAGAAAGACATAAGGGAAACAAATTAAATAAAGGGCAGTGAGGTAAAAGTAGGAAACATGGAGGAGAGGTGGAGGAAAGAATTTAATGTGATCACGTCTCGTGTGTCTGGAGGGAAGGGAGCAGCACCGGGTCAGTGTTTTAGACGTGACTGAGAATAGTAAAGCTGAGATTTAGCTCTGACACAGCATTCATTGAGCTGGAGTTAATGCTTTCATTAGGGAGCATTATTGTAATAGATCAATCCAATAATAGCAGGCCTTCATTCCTTGTCCAAATTCTTAAAGTCTTTCAAGGTAAAGAGTCTTTTTTACCCTAATTGAGTTAAACAAATGTTCTTCTCTCATACTGCTTTGTCTATTCGTATTTTCCTCCTATGAACCATGGACTTTGTGTTGCGTTAGTCACCTGTGGCTTGTTGTCTGACTCAAAGTTCTCCATAGTTCTCCCCATTGTCTCAATTCATCAAAGCAGTTGTACAAAACGGAAAGGTCACATGAGTCATATGTTTGTCTTTTGATCAACCCTGTTACTGTCCAGTGGGGGATAGGTTCTAGAAATTCAGTTTGTCAGAGTGGCTAAGTTGACCACAGCTGGTAGAAACACATCCTGTCTCTTGTGAAATGGGGGTGTAAGATTGTGGCAGTTAAGCTTAAGAGTGAGGGATAACACAACTCATATCAATCTGGTATTTAGAGGTTACTTTCCAGAACTTTCTTTAATCTTATCAGGTACCTTCACCAAAACTTTCCCAGGTACTTTTGTGGAACTTTTGGGTACTTTCCTAAAATGTAGTTTTCTGGAACATACTTGATATTTCCTTAAACTTTCAAGAAACCTACCAGGTACTTTACTAGATCTCACACACGACCTCTTTGTATGAAGTCACACATGCCTTCATACAAAAGACATGACCAAATACGTGATACTTACCCAGAATTTTTTTCTGAACTGAACTTATACTTTCTAGAACTTTCATGGGACTTATTAGGTTTTGCCTCTGAACTTTACCTGCATTTCCATATGTAACTGGGTTCTCTTCTGATATTATTCCTGAAACTTACATGTTACTTTCCTGGAAACTGAAACTTTTATTTACCATACTTGTAACTTTTCTGGAAAATTTGAAATACTTCCCTCAAATGTTTTAAAATATTATTACTGGGTTCTTTCCCAAAACATAATGAATGCTATTCTAGAACTTACTGGGTATATTCAGGGTGTTTTATAATGTCATTTTAAAGTTGGCATTTTCCCAGTACTTAAAAGGTTTCTAGAAATAACAAAGTATTTTCATGGATTTTTCCTGGAATGTTTGGGCACCTTTGTTGAACTTACTGAATACTTTCAGGAACCAGGCTGTAATTGTGAGGTGATTAGAAAGTTGTTTTCCTTTGAATTAAAAGTGGCTCTTTTATAGAATATACTGATTACTTTCCTGAAAAGTACCTAGTAAATTTTGGATAAGCACTGGGTAAAATTTGGTAAAAATTGGTAACATTTTACCCGATATGAAGCTGTCATAACTTCCGAGAATGTTTATGAAAATAACCTTTTTGTTTCAGACTTGCAGACTGTATTAATGAACAAATGACCCTGATGATGTTCAAATTACTTGGTTCACAAAATATACATTTTGTAAATAAATTTTTTTGTCTCTCACTAATTTATATACCCTATTACCTCCCAGTCTCAGTATTTGGGATGCTTGTTCCTTCACTCCGGATGGCCCCTCTGCCTGGGAGAGAAAGTGGTTGTTCAGCTCTCCACCTTGGACTGGAGGCTCCTGCGCAGCAATGACTTCTACCTGCAGGTGGTGCCCTTTTCTACTCGCTGCCCACGACTGGCCCTAAAATGTCTGGCACCCGGGGGTCGCACCGTGCAAGAAATCTTGGTGCCCGAGTCACAGCATCCCCTGGTGTTCACCTCTGAGTGGCTTCACAGTATCAACAAAGAACGTGGTCACAAGAGAGAAGGTAAAATTTCTCTGTTGGTTGTATCTGTCTGACTGAAGTAGTTAATTAAAAGGGGAAGTAACACTCAGCTACAAAGCTATTTTTCCTCTTGATTTTCATCTTTTGAGATCGTTAAATACAGAGTTTTGCATTTTGTTAATATTCAGCATTTCAAAATTTAGTTATGCTTTTTCTTTTAAAGAGAAAAAAAATATTTTTTCAAGGCAACACATCTGCGAGTTGAGCAGTTTTGGAGATTGTGCTCACAAAATTATACTTAATAAGCCTTGAAACAAATGATAATTGTATAAGTGAGTCTGTAGTACCGAGCCTGATCGTTCATAATAGCATGGAAGCCAGTTATTATCCAGGTCACAATCGTTCTCCATCTTAAGTGGACATGCATCCATTGAGCCAAGGATTGGAAAACACTTATCCCCTTGGCTTTGCTTGAAGTCACTGTGAACTTTCTGAAAGAGAAATGTTGCAACCTATAGCAGCTAAAACACTTCAATATTTACCATAGTCTTAACAGGCCTAGAAATAACAGAAGAGCCTTTGTAAGAGAAGCCTTAACAATAAAACATGCCTGTATATTGTGACAGTTTATGACATATGAATAAACCAAACAACCAACCAAACCAGTCAATTGATGATAAAGTTTGTTTGGAATAAATTATTCAGGCTTGTAATTTAGGTTCTATGTGTAAACTAAGTTATGTTCAGTTTATTTGAAGTAATATTTACATTTCTCCAGCTAATTTTTTTTTACCTCATGGAATCTAAAAGTATAGAATCAGATTAAGTTGCTTCTTATTTTAACTGTAAACTAGGGGTACTTTTTTCTTTTTAATTAAATTTTTGTTTGAACTCCACGCTTTGCCATCTTTTGTATAGTTGGAGGGGGACTCGACACCTGTCTGGTCAGCACATGCGATGGCGTGGTACGAGTGCCGTGGAAGGAAATAGTCTACCCAAAATTCCTCCATGACCCTTCTGAGGAGCTTGGCCTGGGTTCCAACCGCCTTTCCAGTGAGGGGGGCAGCAGCCTCGGAGGGTGGGGTGGCTCCTCCTCAGGAGACATGGACTCCTGGTCCTGGGATGATGAAGACGATGACAATCTACCACCAAACTGCATGGACTCTGACCCTGCCATCAGACGGCGGCGCAGCGAAGACGGTCTTGGGCGGACTGCGAGGCAGCCTCAGATGGATGGGGATTATGTGGAGCTTTTGGAGCCCAGAGGAGGACCTGATGGAGGGGTTGATACCAAGCAGAGGTACTTGGAGATGCACGGGATTTGTAAGACCAGAACTTTGCCCTTATGCAGGAGAGGTAAGGCCATCAAACTTCGCAAAGGAAAAGCTTGGGGTTATGCAAAACCTGAAAGATCGGGAAGCTTTCGGGGTCCCTATAGTAGCAAGGAGAAGGAGGCAAATCCAAAGGATGACTTGCTACCGCAAAAGCCTCCAACAACAGTTTCAGGATCAGCCAGAGTAAGACAGTCTTACTCCTCCTCTGCTCATGACTCAGATGAAGGAGATAAAACAAGCAGAGACAACAATAGCTTGGAAAGCCACAGCCCTTATTTTGATGTTCCATTAAAAGAAAGGAGACCTGGTGTGGGCAAGGAAAGAGACAGCAACGGGTTCCCACAACTGTCCCGAGATGGACACCAAAATAAAGACTCCCAGAGAAGCGACAGCTTAATAGCAAATGAAATCTACGACATAAGCCATAAAAGTGGTCATGACGTTGAGGGCCAATCAGATCATGGCTCACATTCAGACTCTGTGTTTGAGGATGCAGATAAACCACTCAGTGGAGACAGCGATGCTGTTACGCCAACCTCAGATGCACCAGAGAGGCTATTTACTGGAGTTTCTGAAAGCAAAGATACAGCCAATGTTCAGTCTAAGACGAGGAACTCATCGAAGCCGAAGATTCCAGATGAAAAGGCTGAAGGGCAGACAGAGGACAGAGTGTGTCCCAGAGGAAAAGAAGTTAAAACAGCTGGATTCAGAGCTCCACGGTATGGAAATGTTACATTTTTCTTATGATAAATTACATACTTTCCTTATTTGTACACATGCATATTACACTGAATTGGATGGCACAAAAGAACTTCCAACTAATGCAAAAATGATATTCTATCCCCTCTACTGTAACCTCAGTAAGATCTTCCTGTGCTTTGTGTTTAGGAGGAAACGGAAGGGAAAGGGCGCCAAAGGAAAGGCTAGGTCTGGTGGCAAAAACCAAAAAGGCACAAAACTACAGGGTAAAAGTCCTCTGCCAAGTCCCACAGCCCACTCTGCAACTACAAAGCTGCTAATCCCAGAGGAAAAGAAGGCAGAGGAAACAGAAAAGATTGACAAACCTGATGGAGTGCCCATAACTGACACTAAGGGGAAGGAAAACACAAGGAAAGGCAGTGGAGGTAGGTGGGAAAACCTATTCAGCCACAGTAATATTTGATTTTTCTTAGTCCCCCCTGGTATTGCTGTGGTAGTGCTATTTCTGTTTTTTCCATTTTCCTGCTGAGACAGACGATGGATCGTTGCCTGTGTGCAATGGTCAGTCAAGCACGTCTTCATTTAACCACTTGACTGTGGAGGCTGGCTCACCGGAGACGTGTCCTGACCAGATAAATGGTGTTACCTCTAAAGAGCCGGCGCTTTTAAGGGAACTGGATGCAGAATTACTTCAGTCAGGGAAGCTGCAGCTGACAGGTGACCTCCTTTTATTCTGTCCTTCATGTTTATTCCGCATTTCTCCCAGACAAGCCTGTCATACAGAGACAGGGTAGCAGTTTACCTTTAATTACAGACACCTCATTTCTACAGGTACAGTGGACAGATTGGGGCGAGCTCTGGTTTTCACAGATGCAGGTGCGTCTGAGGAAGGGTTCTGCTCGGAGGAGGTGGCGCGGGTTCTTTCCTGTTACCACCGGATCACTCGGTGAGCTTGAGTGTGTCCACTAAATATTGTTCTGATCCTGGCACATGATGTTCTTGTTTCAGCATGTTTCTCTGTTTAACAACACTGACGATATACTCCACCTCTGCTGACAATGCTGGTAAAGATGTAAAAAGCTCGAAAATAATCTTTGATTGTAATGAGATAAGGTCACCCTAAGCATTCATCACACCACTTCTGCAGTAAAAAAATATTTGAAACCTATGCATGTTTTTTAGTTTTTAAAGGTAGAGTGTTGAGGAACTTTTAATTACCAACATTTCTCTTAGTCACTCTTCAAATTGGGAAAAAACGAGAAAAAATTTTGAATTAAAGCAGATTTGTGCTTATCTTCATTGGTTTGGAAATGCCTATAATAAAGTAGCCACTCATCTAAACTTGTCCATGGTAAACGTAAGAGCAATACCTAAGAATGGATCCTGGTAAATTTACTCAAGCTTGCTTTCACCGACCTGCACTTAAGTAGCTTATGTATTTATATCCAATTCGGTGAAGCACTTCAAGCACCTTCTTAAGTTTGAGTGTGTTTTACGACAGGTACAAGATGGTAAAGGGGGTTAAAGTCAACTGACCCATACAGATGATTTCTTTTGGGATTAAGGCTTGAATATGTTGTGTAACAATTATAGTTAGTCTTTGCAGCCAGTCGACAACAGAGCATCTCGCTGGACTTTAGCAAAAGAGAGTTGTGCAGTAGTCCCCAAATCCCGGGCCACAGCCCGGTACCGGTCTGAGGACCACTTGGTACCAGGCCCCGCACAAGAAATAATTAAATATTTCCGTTGTATGTATTACCTGAGTCTGAAGGATCTTTTAATTTGAAAATCTTTTAACTGGATTCTCTTGGTGAATCACACAGCACGATTGACTTACCGTACGTGAATTTAGACTAAACAAACACGGATGACGATGTAGAAGCAGTAGTGATAGTTTGTGGACTCATTTTAAGCGATAAAAGACGTAACAAAAAGAAAAGGTGTTTGATAAATGACGGTGGATGGAGCCGCTCTAAGTACTGCGGCTGTGCACTAAACTGGGCTCTCAGTTGCACAATGTCAGCTGTTTGGGATTCCCCTCCATGCTTACAGCACAGCACTTTCTGATTGGCTACCTATCACATTCAAAAGGTTGTGTTCTCGCTCCCAGTCATGGAAAACCCCTCAGGGTGCGATAGTCGGGCCAGGACAATGTTGAATTTGCCCGATTTTAGATCAAAGCAGTCCGATGTTCTAGCAACTGGACCAGATTAGTTGTAGCAAACCTCGCACTACAGGAGGATCAGTTACCATTATCACAAGCGACAATCTTAGAACTCGAAACGTTCTAAGATCGTCATAAGGGGAAAATCGGCGCACAAAAATGTAAGTTGTGCCACATGACACCCTTTCCCACCACTTCTGCAGTAAAATTGCCAAGCCTTGGCCACGGTGACAAAAAGGTTGGGGATCACTGCTCTAGTGGATGACCTCAAACGAAGTCAATGAGGTTTAGCACCTCACAAATCAATATGTCTAACAAAAATAGCCTACCATGTCCAATGTGTGACATGGAACATGCCTTCTTTAGTTTTACACTTAGCCCCTCCACAGTCTTGGCGTAACCACAGTCTTAGCGCAAAGCTCAGGAGGATTGCGTTAAATATCATGGTTGGACAGTGTGGAAGTAGGAAGGGTTGTCCCATGAGACCGTTAATTTCAAAAACCACGCAGAAAAAAACCATCGTAAAAGAACACATGGGGTCAGTGGGACCCCTGCTGAACTGCACTCGGACTAAAAAACTTGTGGGGTTTTAATGACCCTGTCTCTGAAGAGGGTTAAAGCTCACCGGTGTGCAGGATATCAAGAGCTTGATTTGTAATTTGGGGCTTGTCTTTGCGTATGTACGATGAGGACTGTTTGTGAAAGAGGCCATTGGTGTTCTAACATGTACTTGTTTGACTTGAGAGCTTTTCACGTCTCATATATTAAAAAAACTTTACAATTTACAAACTTTTCTGACCACTGTGACTCTTTGAAAACACATTTTTTTAGAAACTGTCTTGATCTTACATTGACCTTTTGTTTGTCATTCCTCATCAGGCCCGAAGCCAAAGAAAAGGGACTAACTGTGCTAATAGACAGCAGACACTCCCAACCATCTAGTCTTTGCCTTTCTGCTCTTAAACGATTCCAGGTGAGGCGAAGGGAAAACAAAATAGTTGTTAAGACAAATGTGCCAGTTTTTGTTTTTGTTTTTTGTTTTTGTTTTGCTTGTGTGCTTTAATTATCCTGCAGAAGGGCTGGTAGCACAAACACATGTGTTTTCTGTGTGTGTTCCAGGTCTTGGTTCCTGGTGGTCTAGGATCCATGTTGGTCCTGGTGGAGGAGCAGCAGGAGTCCCTTTCCTTAGCTTTAGATGGGATAGAGGTGACAATATCTAGGAATATGTCGCTGTTTCACACAAATGTGAAAACTTTTAGAGTATTTTAAAATGGCTAAACTCATGTAAATGTGGGTCCAGCTTACTAGTGTTCCAAAGTTCAGAGGACTTATTGAGTTTTCTACAAATTCACTTCAACATAATGTTTTTCTGCTCCAGGGAAGGGAACAATTGCTAACTATAGTTCTCATCCTAAGAGTAGCTTTAAAAGAAAATACTAATTTAAATTAAATGTAATTCTAAATGTCACAATCTCACCTGCACCAGCTACCTAAGCCTGAAAAACCTTTAAAGTTCAGCAAATGGCCAATTTTTACATCAGTTATGGTTGCTGTTCATGCAAGTTTTATTTTGAAAAGTGTTTTTTACAGATGTGGAGGCCCATGGCCTCTTACAAATAGTTTTTTATATGAAACATGATGCATTGTGGGCCGGGCCACACTTTACAAAGGCCTCACTGGGGCGGGAGCCCAGAGAACTGAGTTTCAGGGGCGGCTACTTTCTGGTTCTTTTTTTTTAAGAATTTATGTTTTGCTAACAATGTTCTTATTTTAATACAGTTGGATTTTTATGAATGTAAACAATAACTAAGTAAGCCAGGCAAGTCCGACATAAGGCAAATGTGCCATAACAACAAGATGTAAGAGCATAATCCATACCGCCTGGGGTTTTTGGTGTAGTTCAGTGATTTTGTCCTGTTTTCACCATCTGGCAGCAGACATTTTAAATCGATCTGTAAGCCAACGTAACGTACCAGACCGTTTTTTATTTAATCTGAACCCAGCAGTTTTTAATTTATTATTAAAAATTAGCTATCTCTTTACCATAACTGTAATCAGACTTTCTATTCTGATTTCTTCTAGTTAAACATTATGATGTTGGACTCCATTTGCCTTGGAATAAATTCACTGTGTGCTTAAGCCTTGGGGTGCATTCTGCACATTTACACATTGCAAGTTCCTCTATGAATCAAGTCAGAACTTGCATCTGTCAGCTCACATGTTTTTCATGCACACTTCCAGAGCAAATTTCTTTGTGACATGTGGTTTGTATTATGGCTTGGCAGTACCAAACCTTTGGTTGTTAAAGGAAAATCCCACCCAAATGATGTTAAAAAACTGCTAGAAGAGAAGAGTTCTCCTGGATTTTCACCTCGTTTTTTGCCACTTGGGATTCTGTTTGCCAGACTTTCTCATCCTGTTCTGCTGCTAATGTTTTATTGCGTCTTTACATTCTCTCCTCAGACCCACATGGTGCGCGGTACAGGAGTCCTTCAGCAATATGTAGACAGTCAGCAACTCCCTAAGAAGCTGGATGGAGACTTCAGTCACACTCACTCAGACTGGTTGGCATTCAGACTGGTAAATATCCTGCTTCGCTTTGTTTTGGTGACAATTGTTCCATTTCTATGGAAGAGAGCCGCTGGAAAAAAAAAAAAAAAAAAAATTCGGAGTTTTTTCTCAGAATTCTGATTTTAATAAGTTTAGTGATTATTTTCCATATTATGACAACACAACTGACCTAAAATGTTTTATTTATTTGGATGTTGACATTGATTGGCACAGTATCAAAATTCCGAGAATCTTATATTTTGTTTATTTTTGGTGGCCCTAATCCTCTTCCGTACATTCTTGATAAAATCCAGTGGGAAAGTTTCCCCAAAAACATTGTTGGTAGTTCTCATTCCTCCAGCTTATGTGAAGCCGGTGAACACAAAAGTGAAGAAGGCAAGCTAAAGACAGGAAAAGGAAAGCTTCAATCAAACATTCACTTTTGCTTCACTCATTTCCCCCCCAACAGAGGTTAGAGAAACTGACAGAGCGTTGTGAGAGCGCCCTCTCTCTGCTCGGAGAAGCGCTGCAGTCCATGGAGACGGAGGAGATGCCGAACGACATCAAGGTTGACTGTGGTCATTATATCGTCACATGCTTTGTGTGCTTTGTTGGAAAGAGGTCTGAAAATGTTGAAACAATGATCTCTTCCAGGCTGTTCCTCAGAGCATCGACAAACACAGGCAGCTCATGGCAAGTGTGCTGGCTGACCAACGCTTAACTGAACTGCAACAGAGGGGCGGAGCCTGGCTAGCGGGGCTGACAAACTGTTCGTCCGGACTGGCGCAGAAGTCACCTGACTGCAGGTACCACACACCTGAATTCACCTAGAGCTTCATATTAAATCGGTTTTGTTATGCAACACTCACAAATTTTACTCTGTTTCATTGGAATTTTGTGTGATAGACCAAAGACAAAGTATGGAAAAACAGCAAAGTGGAAGGAAACTAATACTGAAATGTTCACACATTCGTCTGTAGTTCAGATGAATGAGTGAACCATCACATTGTTTTTCTTCTCCAAGAGTGGGGAAGATAACAGAGAGATAAATGAAGATAAATACAAGGAAAAAACATTAATAACAACAAAAAAAAACCCACCAGTTTCATTGGAACACTTTACATTAAAGCATATCGTCACATGCTTTGTGTGATTTGTCGGAAAGAGGCCTGAAAATGTTGAAACAATGATATATATGTATATATATATGACATAATCTCATAAAACCCGCTGGACTTTTAGTTGCTTCATGACTAGGGTGTGAATACTTTTACTTGAGCCGCATGTTTTGTTAATTTTTTGTTTTGGGTACGTACTGCAGCTTTTTGTCACTCTTATCAGACATGGCACCCGGTTTTTAGGCTATCTGTACATCATGTCAAGCCTTTGACCATATATCATTACAGACTGCGCATTGAAAACCAGACAGATAACAAACCAAGCTTTGTTTGTTAGTGTTGGCACTGCCACTCAGCCGATGATGTATTCTCCTACGACATTCTGAAAGTAGTTAGTGGTTCAGCCGCAACACCCTCCACCCCCACCGACATACTGTTTGTACCGAAGCAAGAGTTTATAGGGAAGTTCTTCAAACTGAAACTGGTTGTATATGCCATTAGTACGACTGCAGGGATGTAAAAATCTGCATTCCATCTTATATGTTCTCTTTTGAGACCTAAATGTTTAGGTCTCAAACGGGTAAAAGGTATTTACCCTCTACTGCAAAATCATTAATTAACATGATTAACCATGAGTTTAAGTTCTTTAGTCAAATAGTCAAAAGCAGGTCTAATTCCTTCCACGCCTGTAGAATCAAGAAGTCACTTTAAAAGAACCTCGCTAACAGCATTAAGTAGGTTTAAAATCAGCTTCATTAAAAGTAGCTAATCACGTCAAATCTAAAAAAATTCAAGAACAGATACGGATCAAACTGTTCCAAAACTCGTTCTGAGGCTTCAGGACTATGAATTGTAGCGAGAGCTATACGCAAATGGAGACATCAACTTTCCATTTCCTGGAAGGTTTTCCTGGCAAACTTTCCAGGAAATGCTCCAGGAGGTCGTCTGATGACTGGCTTCAACAACAAAATCAAGATTTTGGAATTGCCTAGTCAATGTGTAGACTTAAATCCAATTGAGATGTTGTGGTGTGACCTTAAACAATTGTTCCATGCTTAAAAGCTTTCAGATGTGGTGAAAAAAAACAATTCTGCGAGGAAGAGTGGGCTAATATGCCTCCACAGTGATGGCAAAGACTCAGACCATAGGTTCAGCTATTTTTTTTCTCTCTAAACGATTAAGTAGTCAATAGAAAACTTTTTTGTGTGCGTTTTCTCAAGAGATGACGTGGTCTCGTATTAAAGTCTGAATGAAAATTTGAAACATTTAGGAGTCACAATAAGAGCAGTCAGAGAAAACAAATCTATGTTCATGTCAAAGCACACAGTGTTCTAGCTTGTTGTGGATACAGAAGCTGAAACATGTCATTGGTTCGAAAACAGTTTCCTGAATGTGTCATGTTTTTTTAATTTTCTTCTGTCACAGAAGCCAAATGCCCCTACCTGCTCCTGTTTGCCTTCTTTGTTAAAATGCTCAGGGTTAAGATTTTTAATCAGGCTGATAATTAGACGAAACAACAAGACTTTTTCGATTATAGCAAGGTCATGACAAACACGACCGCTGTAATCGGGCCACCTGTGTGACTCATTTGGTCTTAAATGACATGAATGGCTCCTGTATGACTGAAGTATGGTTTTGTTGAGCTAAGTTGGGTTTAAACACCACTCTCTGGTAAAACTTATAAAAGTTGTGACAGAAATACAAACCAGCTGGAAATAACCTTGATTTTTGGAATGAAAAACAGAAATGGAACATTCTGGTCTTCTACAGGGCTGCTCTCAATGCCACTTCGCAACTCTACGACGGCGTGGACGATGCCCTCCATCGGCTCGTCCAGGTTTCCAACCGGCGAGGTCGTGATCTGGAAGCACTGGGACGACTGGCAGGAATGGTGGACAAACTGGAAAGGGTGTGTGTGGTTTTGCTTATTTAATGTTCTTTTTATTTTTTTTAAATGTATCCAAAACAATCATTTGAAAGGTTAACGTTAACCTGGTAAAAACTAGTCTGTGGTTCTATGCTTTGCTTCGTACAGAGGGTCTGGGGCCTCAACAAGCAAGTGCTAGCCGGAGCCATGAACTCTGTTAAGATTTTAAACTCTACCCAATTACTTATGTTTGACCCAACCGCTGACATTAGACCCAATCACTGACATTAGACCCAATCACTTACGTCTGGCCTAGTCACTGACATTTGGCCCAGTCGCTAATGTTTGGCCATGACATGTCTCGCAGTAATCAGAAATTGCCTGCGTTGTAAATAACCATGCCCCTGTGCAAAGAAAGAAATGTTGAGCCAAATGTTTCTTCGATATTTGAAAGCGTGGCTAATGGCAGCGGAGGAAGTGAACGTTTCACGCCTTCCTCTGCCATTGCTAAAACCACAGGCAGGCAGTCTACAATTCTAAAACGGTACAGAAATCAATGTCACAACTTCTTCTTCTTCTTTTCACTGATTGGACCGGCTTAAATTCTATCGGGGGGATCCAAGCCAATGGGAGAAATCTTCAGACTGAGCAATGAAGGGAGATGGGAATTGAGAGGAAATGTTTATATGCAATGATCAGGTTAGGAAAACATTTGTCCTCAACTTTTTACATCTAGTAAAAGGGGATTTTTACTAGTGTTCATTCTTGTTATTTCCCTCTTTTGCGCTCAAAATGGACTTGGTGGAAACTCCTAGACTCACTTCTTCTTCTCCTGTTTTTTTCTCACTTCCTGTCAACGTCACAGCCAAACAAAACAACACCAGCAGCAACAGCCTCAGATTTCCTCGTTTTCATTTCCTCTCCTCAGCCGTCTTCTCCTGTAACTTCATGTCGCGTACAGTGACTCATTCCCCCTCCATCTCTAACCCTCCCTTCCTGTCTCTGTCGACCTTCGACCCACAGTGTGACAAGGAGATTGAGCAAGTGCAGTCGCAGCTGGAGGAATACAAGGACCCTCCTCTGTCTCTCAGCAGGCTGTCGCTGAAGCAGCAGAAGTTCAGAACGTTCAGAGAAACGGCCAACGTGAGTGACACAATACCCAAAAAACACTTTCACACAGTTTCACACACACACACACACGCACACACACACACACACAAAAATTATCAGATGTCATATATTTATAATTATATCCAGTCTGCTGATATAAGGGCGTCTGTCTGTGGGAAGTCTAATCCACAGAGATGCTACAAGCCACAAGGCTTTACAGGATTTATTGCTAACAGCCCAAAAGCAGACGCCCACCCACCCATTTAATTCTAACACTGGTCATAATGTTTTGACTGATTTGTGTCTAACACAATAACCAGTCCTTGAAAAGGGTTTGAAAAATGACCAAATTAATAATAAAGAATCTCTTATCAATGTAGAATTGAATTGAATTAATTTAATTGAACAGAAATTACAGAATTGAATAGAATTGAACTGAACTCAGTTGAACTGAATTTAAAAAATGTAACTAAATATAATTTAATGCAATTTAATTGAAATGATCTGAACTGGATTAGACTGAACTCAGAGAATTAGACGAAATTGAATTAAATTGAACTCAATTTAACTGAATAGAGTTGAACTGACCTGAATTTAAAAATAAAACTGACTCTAATTTAGCTGAACTGAACTGAACTTCAAGGTCTCCCTGTCCTGCTTCAGGAGCTGCACAGCGACACTCTGTCGGTGCTCAGCGATCTGGAGGGCTGGTGCGAGCTGAACTGGGCCGGCCTCAGTGACATACAGATCCGTCTCCCCCCTGTGAGGGAGAAGCTGAGAGACATGTCCCACTGTCTGTCCGACTGCTGGACCACTCTGGACAACACCCAGAGGCTGCTGTCCACGCTGACAGAGGTAACACGGCGCATCAACGTCTTCCCCTGTCTAACCCTGCTTTCAATTAATCAATCATTCCAATTTTAAAAATGACAAAGTTTAAAAAAAAAAAAAAAACACCACACAGTCGACAATTGAAAAAACATTACATTTTGATGAATGCCATCACCAAAATCAGACACATCAAATGTGTTGGTCAATGTTTCGTTTGTTATGGTTTGAAAGCAACTCTATGTCATGTTGGATTTGAGTTTTTTCACCCACATGGAGGTTCAAGCATTAGGCCGGAAGGTCTTGATTTAGTGGTTTATTCACAGTGAATATCAAAAATATTGCTCCTGAATGGCCCTCTGGGATCGGGAGCGGCTGGCCGGCTCAGGTTCTGCTTGAAGAGGGGAGAGGTTAGTAGGAACCAGGTTGAGGGGATCTTGACAGGGGAATGGAGAGAATGGTTTACAGTTTGTCTGAGGGAGAATTGCTGAGGGAGGAGAAAGGATCCGTGAGGTGCAGAGGCTCCGAGAAGGTAGCGGGAACACGGGCGGCAGGCGGTAGCGTTCAGTCCGGTTGGCGGTCGTTGATATGCGTTAGGGTGGGCGTGGTTCCTAGCTTGGTCCAAACAGCGAATCCAAATCTGAGAGATAACAAAGGAATTAACTTAGTCACTCATAAGCATGACATTGACAAAATCCTGCAGCCGAGTCCAGAAATCCGCTGCAGGTGCGCCAGCCTGCCAGAATGCTCCAACGAAGATCGTCTATCGGAGGAGCACTCACACCAACTTGAATCCTAACACTCTGAGCTGCTGGTTTTTAGTCGCGATTTAAAGGAAGTCAGTGTTTGTTGTTTTGTAGTTTTCTGGGAATTTGTTCCAGATTTATGGTGCATAGAAGCTGAATGCTTCTTCTCCATGTTTGGTTCTGGTTCTGGGGATGCAGAGCAGAACCAGAACCAGAACCAGAATACCTGAGAGGTCTGGAAGGTCGATACAGTAACAGCATATCTTTTATATATTGTGGTGCTAAACCATTCAGTGATTTGTAAACTAACAGTATTTTAAAGTCTATTCTTTGAGCTACAGGAAGCCAGTGGAGGGACTTTAAAACTGGTGTTATGTGCTCTATCTTCCTCGTTTTAGTGAGAACGCGAGCAGCAGCGTTCTGGATCAGCTGCAGCTGGTGGATTATTTTTTTTAGTCAGACCTGTGAAGACGCTGTGGCAGTAATCAGTGAAACTAACATAAAGACATGAATGAGTTTCTCTAGATCTCACTGAGGCATTAGTCAGTGAGATCTTCTTAAGAGATGTTCTTCAGGTGATAGAAGGCCGACTTTGTGACTGTCTTTATGTGGCTCTGAAGGTTCAGGTCAGAGTCCATCACTACTCCCAGGTTTCAGATCTGGCTGCCACTTACAGAATGAAACTGAATTTAATTTAATTTAACTGTATTTCCCGTATTCAGGCGACCCAGTGGTGCGACGCAGTCTCCTCCGCCACTGCCTCCTCTTCCACCTGCCCGCTGGCGTCCCTTCCTCCAATCCCTCCGTCTCGCTTCCAGGACGCACGGTCCTTAGCCATGGAGCTGGGAGGCGGGGCCCTCCTGGACCTCTGGACCCAAACAGTGGAGCGCTACCAGCGGACCGTGGCGCAGGTCAAACCTCGTTTCCTCCACTCCGAGCGGACGCAGAACCACGGCCAGGGGAAGGCCAAGACACCGTCCGGCAGCACCTTTTGGGACCTGGTGGGGCCTGACGGGGAGGGGGACTGGGGGTTTGGGGGAGGGGACGGGGGCCTGCAGTCCTGGGGGTCCCTGGCGTCGCTGTTCAGGCCTCAGACCTGCTCCACGCTGAAGATAGGAGAGGACAAAGGGAACCGGAGGGACGGGTCAGCGGGGAACGGAGGTGGAGCGGGAGGAGCCGGTGGAGGGAAGTTTCTGCAGAACCTTCTGAATCCTGGGAAGAAGAGTGTGAGTTTTTTTCTGTCAGATCTGCTGTTTTGTCTTCTTTCAAGTTTGCTAAGATATTTGGACTCCGAGCTAGATAAAAAATACATGGTATGATTTCGTGTTTCTGCAGTGCTCATGTGACAGACCGGCCTACAACATTGCTTCACTGCAGTTCAAACCAAATGATAACGCGATCATCAACATTTATTTCATGAAAATCTAAAATACTGAGCATTAGTATTCGCTCCCCTGAGGAGTAAATGGCTTCTAGAGCAGCAATAGGTAAACCTTCACCCCAGTCTCAGGTCTTTCGCAGGTTTTCTCATAAGATTTAGTTCCATCCATCTCCCTATGCTCATCCTGACTGAAGAAGAGGGCCCCCACACCCTGATGTTGCTACCAACCATGATTCTTAGTGGTGAGGTGCAGGGTTGCTTTCCCACCTCCCACGGCGCTTTGCATAAAGATCAAAACAGTCAATTTTGGGTTCATCTGGCCAGAACACATTTTTCATGTGTTTACTGCCCCCTATTGGACTTTTAGCAACCAGCAAATGGGGCTCAACACCTTTCTTCTAAACTAAAGGCTCACTAGCTGTCCTTTAGATAGGTTCTTCCATCCATGTGCTTTTCCAGATTCTTGATTCTGATTGGATGAAAAGTTGGAGAAACCCTGGCTTCAGTTCCCCAGCTTTCTCCCTGATCTGCATGAGAAAGAAATGCAGCCCGCACTTTTCAGATACTTGCGTGATCATGGGCGAGTCTCTTCAGGTTATTGACACATTCTGAAAACATAGATTCTAAGCTTTCCAATTATGTCAAACACATGGAAATTTAAAAGAAACGAGGCAGATCTGGCCACTTGAACGTCAGCAAGACCAAATTTAAAAGAAAACGTCTTTCAAGGTTTAAAAAGAATTATTTGCTAAAACTGCACAGGAACCTGGAGGAGTTAACAAAGACTGCTTTCAGGAGCATCTTGAGTTATTCACTGATTCTAAAAGTGTGGATTCTAAGTTTTCCCACAATGTCAAAAACATTGAAGTCAAAACAAGAAATGAAGAAGATACGGCCGTTATGTTGGCGCTCAGGAAACCAAATATCAACGTTTCAAAAGAACTCTCAACCAAAACTGAGGCGCAACCTGGGATTGTTAGCAAACGCTGCTCATTTACATTACTATACATCACATTATCTACCTCCTATTGAGCACCACTTTGTGTTGGTCTATCACATGGGATCCCACTAGATTGCATTTTTGCTGTCATAATGTGACCGGACGTGGAAAAATTCAAGGGGTACTGATAATAACAGATATTAACAAATTTCCATGTAAATGATCTTCCAGCCCCCAGAAGCCCCGCTGCCTCCCAAGCCTCCCAGGAAGCGCCACCCCAGCTTTGACCTCCAGGCTCTCCTGGCCCCCCGCAAAGGCACCACCACTCCCAAGCCGGAGTCCCCCGTCGGCGGGCCGAGCCGCTCCTCACCCATGTCTTGGCTGGGGCGAAAGAACACGGCGGACCCCGTCATCGCCACCGGCATGGCGGCAGCTCTTCCCGGGTGGGGCGTCGGAGTGGCAGGCGGAGGGGGAGGCGGTGTGCTGATCCGAGGTGTAGAAGTCAGCAGCAAAGAAGTGGTGGATCACACGGGGTCGCCGCGGCAACACGTCCTGCTCGGGAGGACGGAGAGGGACATGGGGGCAGACAGGACCGGTTCAACTGCACAGAGGTGTGTAGGATTTTACTCTTTCGTTGTCCTATAAATTGTCTTTGAGGATGTGGAAGTTTAGCTGAGTGCACGCTTGGCCTAAAACTCCCAAATCCAACCCGCTGAATAAATTAGAATAAACGGGGCTGAGATGAAAAAGAAAACGCACGCATCATTTTGGGGGGGATCAATCAGCGCGGAATCTGTGATCATTTTTTCATCATCGTCTCTTTGATCTCCGTCCACTGCCTGCTGCTTCAGCTTCCCTCCAACATCTCTGCTTTTTTCTCTCATGTTTGTTTCTCATTTAAAAACAAAAAAAAACTATTTATTTTCTTATTCACATTAACCAATTCACCTTCCCATTGCTTTCCCCCCCATTCGTCCTGCAGTAAACTGTACCTGCTCTGGTGCAGGATGCTGAGCTCAGAGCGGCAGTACGTCGCCGTCCTGAAGGGAGTTGAAGAGACGTACCTGCCCCTGCTGGAGCTCTCCGACACCCCGGCCTCCATCAGGGGGAAGGGAGAAACGCTCTTCCCCAACTGGGGCAGCCTCAGTGCCTTTCACTCACGGGACCTGCTGCCTGCCATGGAGGGCGCTCTTGTGCAGAGTTTGTTGCAACAAGACTGCTTCAGCAAATATGTAAGTCCCAAAATCTACTGGGAAGGTACAGCAAGTGACCTTACTGCCACTGTCTATGTTTCAAAGTTTAGCTATCAGGATTTCACAAACGTTGGTAAAGGGATCATTTAAAAATAAAAATAAAAAATTGTGACGTTGAAAAAATCCATACCCTGATGAAGCTCATAACGCGGTCTTAGCATGATGGTCAGGAGGATTGCGGCAAATGTTGGACAGTGCGGAAATGGGGGTTTTGTCTGTCAGATCGTCAGTTCCCGAAATAACACAAACACAAAAACGTTGTTAAAGCGACCCTGCCAGAAAAACTTGAGGTTCAAATTACCCCATCTCTTAAGACTACAGGAGGATTAACATAATTTATTAGGACTGTGTTTTGTTTTGTTTTGTTTTTTTACATACAGAGCAAATGTTACACAAAACATGATTCAAACCTCTTTTTTTTTTTAAATTGTATTTTCACTAAATAAAATCGAGGCCCATCTGAAGTCTGCCTCGTCTAAATATTCATGACAATCACGTTGGTGTATACATATGTAGTCCAGAAATCTTAGAAAAAAAACACAGAAAGAGCCCCACAATTTAGCAACAAAATGTGAGCTTTATATCAGAGACCAATGTCACTTGAGTTGTCTTAAAGTACTCACCATTCCATCTGAACCAGTTCTGCAAAACATCAACAAAAACGTAAAATTAGGTTCAAATAACAAACTGTATATTATTCAGTTTAAACCTCATATTTTACCTTGTTCTTATTTAAATGACAGCTAACATAAAAACACACTCTAATGCTTTATTTCCTCCTCTCCCCTGTGCGTCCAAAGCGGGAGGAATTTCTCCAGTATTCCCACTACATCCGCTCTAAACCAGAAATGGATTCACCTCTGGTCACACAGGCAGCTGACTTCTTTAAGGTAAGAACCAACATTTTTTTCCTGGCAATTTCAACATCTGAATACAAAAGGCAAGTTCTAATCTCACATAGATTTATTATCAAGACATTCATAATTTGCTCCAGTTCTTTTTTTCCCCCCCAACATACAATCAACTCATTAAAATAATAATAATAATAATTTAAGCTAAGAAAAATGGAACAGTTTGGACCAAAAATTAACTAGAACATGTTGTTTTCACTTTTCATAATAGTAATTAAAAAAAAAAACAAGAGTATCAGTCCAAGTATTTTTGATTTTTTTTGTGTGCTCAAGCACAAACCAATCAAAAGTAGCTTTATTTGTCAGTGGCAGCAATTTAGCTGTATACAGTGATGCTAATTATATGTTCAATATAAGACCAGAAAAGCCCATTAAAGGCAGATTATAGAGAAAGTAATTTGAGCATCCGAGCTACAATTAGCTAAAACTAATCCATCAACAGCATGATGAGATTACCACCAAGACTTTACGGGATGAGATCAAAGCAGCAGAGAGTGGGGTAAAGTGTGGCCGACCACCAGCAGGTGGCAGCGTGCGCTCGTGATGCCACAACCTGCCTCTGTTAACAGCAGCTTCAACACATGGTCGATAATGGGAACGTGCAGGTTTATGGTTATTGTATTGGCTGTGGAACTGCAGGCTGGCTGATGGTGATCATTTAATGGGAGTGAAAACAGGAGCGGCAAGGCTTTCAATTTGTTCATGGTTTTGTTGTTGTTGTTGTTGTTGTTGTTGTTGTTGTTGTGGGGGATTTGGGATGAAAAGAGATTTCCAAATTAAACTCCAGTTAAAACTAGTTAATTTTGAATAGCTCTAGCTGAAAACTGCAAAAACCAAAAATCATTAATAACTTTTTTTTATATATATATATATAATTTTAATATTCTACACTTTAAACATAATATAGCATCTTGAAAAAAGTAGCGCTTTTTTCAGCTTGTAGTTGCAAATAGTTGTTGCATGTCGATACAACCCCATTATTATACTATCAGATTATATCTAGTAGGAGGTTGGACGTTAGAAGTTAAAAAATAAACTCACTTCCTAATGTCTTTCAGTTTAGGTTTGGAGAAACAGAAAGGACGGCTTACCAGAGCATCGAGCTAACGTTAGCTAATCAGAGCAAAGTTGATTTCCCCTCTTTCAAATATTTTGTCACAACTTATTCAAATACTCTTTAAAAATAAACTTTATATTGCCAAGCATTTTGTACTGAACAGATATTTACATTGACCACACTGAACATATTGGCCTATTGCAATTAACCGATAGGCCAATATGGTTAATTGATCTATTAGTAAATAGGCCAGTTAAAAAGTAAAAATAAAAAAAATAAATAAAATAAAAATAAAATAATAAAAAAGTAAATAAATAATAAAAACATTTCTAAAAAAACTGGTTTTACATGAAACACTATAAGTGATTAACTGTAAACCAACTCAAGCCTCAGAGCTGAGAGTTAGCATGTCTCTATCAATATAGTTGACTTTCTACAGGTTTATAAAATAGTGTTACCATAAGTTGCCATGACTCTGAGCTCAGAGTTGACCACAGATACTAGCTGAGTAGCTGTTAGTTTAATACGCCAGAGAAAATTAAGGGGTTTCCAGGTTCTAAAAGGTTTTAACCTCCTGCTGCTTCTGCATTTAGCAGAGAAGTAGAAAGTTTGGAAGCCACTGACATAGAGGCTGGTAGCATTATCCTCCAGACCCAGCTACTCTGGATGGTTTACTAAATGAAAACCCCATTATGTTACCTAATACAGAGAACACATCAACTGCTTCTAACCTTCCAGCAGAAACTCACTTCAGAAATAGTAAGCTGCCCCTTTAAGATCTACGATTTGCATGAATGGACCTTCATGGATTGTGTTTTTGAGTGTTTCCCAATCAGACTGACTTCTGGGAAAGTTTCAGGCTACAACGCAAACTCTTTAAATTGTTGCTTGAAAATACCCTGAGGAGTTTCTGTTTGGCAGCTTCAGACATTTCACTGTGTCAGCGAATACGGTTGCCACGGAGAGCCGTCTGATCCGCAGCAGTTGTTTGAATTAGTGTTAGAGACTGACACCCACACACCAGACCAGATTTTATCTGATGTGAAACCAAAGCAGAGACAGAGGAGGCATTTATTCTGTTTCTACATTTCTGCTCTTGTCACCCCTCTCTCCCCCCACCCAAAGTCCAAACTCCCCCAGGCGTCCCCCCTCTCCCCTCTGTCTTTCCCTTACTGCCTGCAGGCTCCCATTCAGAGGCTGGAGCAGTACTACGAGGCCCTGGAGGAGCTGGGGGGTTTAAATCTGGCCTCAGACTCCGCCCTCTCCGTCCTGAGACACGCCCAGCGGCACGGCGAGGACCTCAGGGCCAGTGACCTCATCGTCGGCTGTCCGGTGAGAGCGCCTGTCCCACATTATTTCACAGTCTGCAACTGTCAAGTCCCACTTTCTTTTCTTAGATGGGAAAAACCTAAATAATTTTGATGAGGTCAGGCAGGGAGGGAGGGAGGGGAATCGTTTCCCTTCAGTTTTTATTTGTTTTCATTCAGCATGTAAAAGAGATTCGAGTAGTTATTTGGTTCACAATGTTTAAATATTGTTTTTAAAATCTATATCTATGATACTATATCTTCGAAATAGTATCATGTTACAACTAAGCACTAAATCGTATTGTGTCAACATGTTTATGTGACACAAAGAACCTCATAACTGGAAAATTGGAAGGAAACTGATATTTAGTTCACTGTTTTTACAAAGAAAAACTTGAAATCCATAAATAGTTGAGACCTTCTCTAAAAACACTCCTTTTAAAACTTCAAATACATTAGCAATATTTAATATGCTATATTAAATATTGCATATTCCTTATTTCTGTTTCTTGGGTGTACAGTCAATTAAAGGGGCTCCTCGATTGGCTTCTTTGCAAATGCCAGCCGACAGCGTTCCAGCTAATATTTCAGCTTCCCAAGCTACATTTTCTTTAAAATATTATAGCTATACTCTGCAAACAAATCTGGGCACAAACTAATTTTCCGAAAATAATTTGGGTTCACAGAAAAATCTGCGAATACTGTTCCGTACGGATGGGCTGATCAATCCAAAAATATCAGTATCATCAATACCAAGTCGATATTGGTATTGATCGATCGACACTAGCGTGATAAGATCAATACTATGATTTCAGATTCCATCTAGTAATTTCAACTCAACTTCACCTCTGAAAAGATTTTTTGTTTTTCTTTCATGTGATATATGTATATATATATATATTTGTTTATTCAGAGAAACAATACAGAAAATTGCTTTGTTTTTCTGTCGTTCCTGTTTATCATGGTATTATAGTAGTATTGTGTAGACACATATAAACTTTGTCCGGATTCCCTCCCAGATTTTGACAAAATAATTCAAAAGAAAAGTACAAAAACAACCAAAAGGCCAGAAGTTAATCATATATCAAACTTAGCTAAAAACTATCTGTAACGATATCGGTCAGACTTGCCCTGTATGCACTCGGTATCGGATCAGAATAGATGGGGGGTCCACTGTAATGGGTTCTGGCAATAGTCACATGAAATCCCAGAAAAAAATACATTGAAATTTGTGGTTGTAACATAATAAATAACCTGCAAATATTCAATACTTTTTCCAAGGCAGTAGGGAACAAACCACTGAAACTAAAGTTTAGGTCATTTCTAGATCTGAAAACTGCTGTTTAAAATGACCTGTGGTTTTTCTCGTGAAAATAGTCAGGTAAATATTCTATAGTCTTTTGAAATGTTTGTTTATCTCATCTTACAGAAAGTACTCGCCCACCTTTTGACACGTACAAACGAAGGAAGAAAGAAAAAAAAAGAAAAACTAAACGAGAAGAAAGATGTTGCTGTCCTGTTCACACCGTGGAAATGTTCACAGCGTGTGCAGTTATTGTGGATATTTCTGAACATATTTAGGCTTTAGAAGAAATTCTTTGACAAAAACATCTCCTCTTGACCTTCACATTGTTAATCCAATGTGGCGGCATCGTTCAGAAGCAGTCACGACAAGCGTTGGACTCCCACACACACACACACACACACACGCACACCCACACGCAAGCAAACACAATTTATATATGAGGGGAGAGATTAGGAGAGCACAATCACTTCCACTGGAGCCACTTCATATTGACAGCTCTCCAGGTAAAAAGTGATTACAAGTGCAGGTGTTTTTCAGTGGGCGTGTGTGTGGGTGCTCGTGATGTATGTGAAGCCTCACTTATAGGATGACCCCCCGCCCCTACACACACACCTCACCTACCCAGGGTTGTAAAAATAAAGCTGCATGTCAGTAAATCGCCGTAACTCTTTAATCGGCGTTGAGGGAGGAAACGTTCTCGTCGCTCTCTTCGCCGTTTGTTTGCGCCCGGCATGTCGTCTCGTAGGAGCTCTGCGCAACTTCTGACTTTTACGAGTATCTGTCTGCCTTTTGTCGCGAGTCTCAACAGCGTGAAAAAGACAAAGTCTCAGCCCCTGTAATCCACGCGAACAATGAAGTCACATGTCTCGCGAAAAGACGTGACTCATTTGGCCAATTAGAGCAAAGATCCAACAGATAAGAAAAAGCGCTTGTGCGAAGGCAGCGTTTGCCTCTATAGAAAGTGGAGGAATAATAATAATAATAATACTGCTTTGTCTTTTTCTGTATTGGACTGCGAACAAGGCCTATCAATCTTTACAGATGAAATGGTGTTTTTTCCTTCTTTTCTTGAACACCAAACTAGGAAACTGGTAGCTGGAGCAGCACTGTGTACAAGGGGCGTAGTTTGGCAGGAGAAAAAAACGGCTTGACAGTCTAACATGTTACCGGTCTGCATACATTGTGACTCTCACTTTTGGCCTTGATGTATTGATTATTAGCAAAGGAACGAGATTTTGTATGCAAGAAGTTAAAAGGGTTGGAGGTCAGTGAGAAAATTCAGGTGAACAGAGGTTATACCAACCGTCTGGAGACAAACCCTTATTTATAGTTCAAGATTTCTTTAAAAATATATTTATATAAGCCCTGAGGCTAATGTGTCTTCTTGTTTTCAGATCTCAGTGGCAGATCGTGGTGACCTGGTGAGGCAGGGTGAGCTCACCGTGTGCGGGGGACCTCGGAGGAAGCGGGCGGGTGTCAGGAACGTCTTCCTCTACCAGCACGCCATCATCTTCACCAAGCAGAAGAGCCCGAGTCCGGGTCGCACCGTCTACAACTACAAGCACAGCATCAAGGTCAGGAGCTAGGGGCTATTTTCTTTAAATGGCAAAGTTTGGATCAATAATTCAGACACGATTTCTTCTTCTTCTGCTTCTTCTTCTGACAGATGAGTGAAATGGGTCTAACTCAGAATGTGGGCGATGAGGGAGTGAAGTTTGAAGTCTGGGTCCGACAGGCACCCAGGACCAGAGACTGTATCACCCTTCAGGCCCCAGATAGAGCAGGAAGGGAGTCCTGGGCTCATGACATAGCCCATCTGCTGTGGACACACGCCATAAACAATACAGGTACACTGTAAACTTTAGCGCCAGATGCGTCAATCACCAAATCCCATTGGTACAAGTCTTTCAGACACTGCAAGTAGTGAAGTCCAACAACAAGTCCAAATTATTGGACTTGTTTGTTTGTTAGTGGTAAAATACCAGAATAAATATTCTTAATATTTTCACATCAACTTTCAAAATGCTGTGATTGGTCTGCACTAAAGTAGGCCCATGGTGTTTTTACTCCTTGCTGTAATTGCTATTGGTTGACCACATAGTTATTAGCCACGTTATTAGCCATGTCCACCACTCAATATGCTAAAGAACAGCAAGGACACTAGCCTAAAAAAAAAACTTTTAGATGCAAATATGTTCTTTGTTTCAAAATGTGGAACAGTATTAGTAGCATTTCCTAGAAGTAGGAAACATATGGAAACCAAAACAATGGTGTCAGTTTGCAGTTTGACATTTTTCCCCCTCTTTGTTTATGCTCAGCTTTCTAAACACATCGAGCTGCTCCGTATCACGTGTTCGAGCATCGCTTCCTGCTCTTGGCTTAGATTTCAGTATCACCCTCCAATATGGTGCTCAGAAGCTCCTTATAAGAAGGGATTAATTCTGTTCAGATGGTAATGTTCCCCAGAAACAATGTATTGTTCTAAAAAAAAAACAACAACAACAAATGCAAGCACATGGGATGTTGCTGAGATTTTTAACCGTGATTTTGGATGAGAATGCGTAGCTGTTCGCTGGGGAGAAAAGATTCCTAGAAATGCTTACTGAAGTGATTCCTCTGAATATTTTTGACTCGTTCCCTCAGAGCTGTGTCTGAAGGAGTCGCTGTGCATGGGAGTTTCCAGTAAGCTTCTGCTGGACGCTACAGGAACTCCAGGATCAGAGCTGGACTCCATCTGCAGTCTCAGCGACAGAGGTAGGAGCACAGTGTCGAGACCTCCAACACTGTTTCACCTTCAAACCACAAACTTCAATTTATTTTAATGTGATCAACATGAAGTGGCAAGTTATGGTGAACAGGAAGGGAAATGATGTCATAAAAAAACGTCAAACTCTCTTTTTTATTAGTTCAGACACCAAATATACCTCAAAGTGCATTAAGATGTGCAATGAAAACCATCTTCGCCCTACTTTAGAGGGTGGGATCTACTGTCTTCCTTATATCTGCTTTTAGGGGTACAGTCCAATCAGCACAAAGGAAAATGAATGGCTTTCTTTGATTGGCTGCCTTGCTGGTAGCATTAGCGCCTCGGTATTTCATCTTCCTTTCAAATATTTTAGAAACGCCCTATGAAAAAAATGTTTCTACCTGGATTTTCCATGAATAATTTGTTCCAGATTTTCTTTGTATTCAAATCCTTTTCCTCTGGCAGAGTTTCTGCTTCCAGCTGGTCAATGAGCCTAAACATAAGAGCAGAGCTACCAGGCACCGGTTTATTATGTTAAGGGTCTTTTCACACCTGATAGGCCAGTAAACTCTGTCCAACCGGGGTCCATAATTGCAACATTTTCAGCTGCTGTGGTTCGCTTTCACACTGCACTGGGTCAAACAAAAATCTGTTCCTCCCCTCGTCTGTGGGGTCACTGCACCAAGAACTTCAGTGGTTCTTGGTGCAGTAAATCCTTCTTCACAAAAATGGAGTGGCAATTTTATTTCATTTTTTTGTTGGTACAAGGTCCTACTAGCACTATGCTCTCATGTTTGTTTATTTTGTATTTACCCAGAATACCCTGCACAATAGTCCTCTTCCTGCTTTTGGAGCGGTCACATGTGAACTGTTGAGCAGTTCACATGTGCATTCAAACCCACGCCAGAGTTCACTTCAACCGAACCGAGACCTAGGTTTTATATGGACCAGAGTTGGTTTTATTGGTCCACATCAGAGTTCGATTACGCATTCACACTTCCTCAATCAAAGAAGACTAACGGACTAAAAAGGCCAGGTGTGAATGCACACTCTTAAAGTATAATCAAGACTTCACCCAGTTATAGTCCAAACCCAAAAACTCGTGGAGTTTTATAAAAATTTCTTTTCTTCTCAAATTTCTGTCGCATAAAATCCCAATAAATTACACTTAATTTTTTAGAACTTTATTGGGGTTTTAACCTGACAATACGGGAAAAAAGTGCAAGTGACATGCACACCTTTGCAAGTAACTAATGGAGCTCGAGAGTTTCTGCCTGGAATGCACTTCCATAAGAAGACAGCGTTGGAGCATACATTGCATAATGTTTTGCCTGCACCTCTTCTTTGATTGTGCCTGTAATAGTCGGCCGTAACATCCAACCGTAATTGAAAAGAACGAGCTTTTCGGACACATTAATTGAATTCCTTTGTTTTTGAGCCGCTCGGAGCAGCAGATCAATCTCTTAACAGAAAACGTATTATCCTCCTGTAAAAGTTAATGTGGTTGATGAAATCACTGTGGGCGATACACTGAGAAGAAGTCCCCCCCTCCCCCTTCATTTACAGTTCTATCTGTTTAGTCAGCGCACCTCTTTGGAGGTCTCGAAACTAAAGTCTTCTTCGAGGGACACACTGTTCCTTTCAGTTATGCAGCATTCGGAAAATGAAACATTGTAATATGCACACTGAACTATCTGACTTTTCTACTTTCAGAGTAGCTTTTTTTTTTTTTTTTTGCGGGGATTCCATTGCATCTTTGTCGATCTTGCAGAAAAACACATCGTTGGCCTTTTGGCAACTAAGCAAATTCAAAGTAACCAATGATTTCTGAAAGGAACAGAGACAAAAGACGTGATATAAATAGGTAGGGACATATTCACAACAGCTAGAGCACACTCGTAAATCTGTCTCTTAAATACAGGGAATTAGGGAGTGCATTCATGAGCGTCGGGGGGGAAGAAAGCTAGCATGCTCTGGAAACTGCTGCCGCAGAGTTCAGCTGTTAAGTACGACTCTTCTGGGTTTTTTAATGTTTTTTTAACATCCATCCCGTCTCTGAAGAGAACTGTTTGAAAGTGATTCCCCAATGACACCTCAGTGTGATGCACATTCTGCCCACCAGGTGTCTTGTTGAGCAGATTTCAGGCCATGAAATGTCCTCCGGGAGAGAAACTGGTTTTAGAAAGAAGGGGGGGGGGGGGAAAGAAAATCTTTTCTCCCCTGTTGTCTTCCCCTATGCTTACTGTTCAAGAATAAATAAAAATAATAAGAATAACAACCCCTGCCACCCTCCAAAAAAAAAAAAAAAAACTGTATGGGATGATTCATTTTCTCCATGGAAAATGTGGATTTTTGTGCTGAACGTGTTCTATATTTTGTGGCTCTGTTTTGATTGGATCCCCCCACCACTCTGCTTCAGTTCACAGTAGCTGCTCAGACTCGTCCTCTGTGGGCAGCCAGAAGGAGGGGGGATCCCCGGCTTCTGGGAGGGACCCCAGGTCAAGCTCCGGATCAACAAGCTATTCACAGGTGGGCACGGAGTTTACACACAAAAACCGCAGGCCTCACTGAGGTGAATGAAGGCTGGTTTTATTTGTAGACATGACTCAAAATTCCCAACATGTATTTTATGAAATAATGAGCCTCTTTTTTTTCAGTCACACTGGGTTTTGTAGGAAGTTTTTGTAAGAGTGTTGGAACATTAATACCAGAGGGACAGCTGAGGCTCTATCAGAAAACAATAACGCCAGACATGGTCAAAGTCAAGATTTAAAACCATTACAGGCCCTAAAAACAACAGACTATCACCAAGAAAGGCAGGTTCTGATTATTCACAGTGCTGTTCATAAAATGTTTATATCCCATCAAACTTTTTTCATTTTGTCCACAAATGTTCCATGTTTGGGGTTTTGTGTGACAAGCTAATAAAATCAAAACCTTTTTTTTTTTTAAATCATTTTTATAATTATAACTTGGAGAAGTGTGACATGTATTTGTATGTAGCTCATCTGAGTACAAGTACATGAATACATGTTTTATGTAAAAACTTTACCTAAAAATTAAATAAACTCACCTAAGCATGAAATATAACCTTTTACCTACATTAATGGGGGCTTGTCCGGGTAGATGCAATCAGAGCTGCCCATTCTTTCTTGCAAAACTGCTCAAACGCAAGTTTTGAAACAGATTCTTAATTGGATTCACATTTAGACTTTGACTAGGCCATCGTTACACCAGAATATCCTTTGATCTAAAGAGTTGGCGTCATGTTTGGAGTTGCCGTCCAGCTGAAAGATGGTCTCAAATCTTTTGATCATGCCTCCTGTCCCTGCTAATGAACAGTCCCATCACAGCATGATACTGCCATTACCATTTTTCACTTTAATGGTGTTAAGGGTAACACCATTAAAGTGTTACCCTAGAGATTTGCATGTCGTCTTACATCACCAATTTAAACGTTAGTGGTTGTGACAGATTGGATAAATTTCTGTCATTTTTAACTCTGTTGCCTTTTTTATAGTCGAAAACCTGGCAAACACACAAATACATTTTTAAATGTGTTTTTAAAGTGATGTAACCTTTTTTTTATGAATGCAATAAAAAATGAGACAAGCTGCCAGTTGCCTCATTTTCAGTGCCTTGTCCCAATTTAGAGCAAAATGTAACTTTTTCTGTGCTTTCAAGTTTGTAATCTAAATCAGCTGCGGGTATAAATAGTTTTAGGGATATCCGCTGCACTTGAATGATGTGTTTTCTTGGCTTTCCCATTTTGAAAGGAAAAATAGAAAAGGCCCTTTCTGTCACATCATCTGTTTACACCCCAGGGACACAGGAAGTCCTGGCAGAGTTCACAGACGACTCATTCCCAACTGTGTAAATGTGAACTTTGAGTGCGACGTTACACTCCTTCTATCAAAAAAAAGTTTTTTTTGTTTTTATTTTTTGTATTAAATCTTTATCAGCGATGTTTAACATAAGAAGTATAAAACTGCATCATGTTTTAAAAGTGTAAAAAGAAACATAGAAATAACCCTAGTTACATCAGGGTGTCAAGAACTATTAGTGTGTGTTTAGGTGAAAATGTTCCTAATTATGAATTTATAAAGAAATTATTACAATTTCTGAGAGTTTTTCTCTTTTTTTAATAAAAAGGTGTCAGTCCCCAAACCATAAATTCACCTTCCATATGTTTGCGAAGCTGAAACACAACACTCATCTTTAGCTGTGAGCAAACAAGTGTGCCAACCCAGAATCAGATGCATTTTTACTGTTTAAACACATCCTCACACACACGCACACATGCGCATACACATACACAGATTCCCCCCCGATCTCCTTATCCAGCAAATAGAATATGACAGATTGGCAAACAGACTGCGCCGGGAACAGATTGATGGACAGACGGACAGAACGGATAAGGGCAAACACGCAGGCAGCGACGTGCGCACATTCGACAACAGGTTGAAGACGCCTTTGGTGTTAGAATCTAAAATGTGATTTTTTAATTTTTTTTTCCTCTCTGCCCACAGAGTCATTCTCCCTCTACAGCTGTGTGACTGTCATCCGAACAAGAGTGAGTTTTATGGGTAGGTCTCTTCCTCTCCCTCTGTTGCTCTTTTTTCTTTATTGCGCTGCTCATGTTGCTCACTTTGTTGCTCACTTTGGGGACATTACGAGCAGAGTTGGGCATTTGTTGTATCGTTTATCGTTAAACACTTCTTGTAAGAATTTTGATTTATTGCCGTCACGATAAGTTTCAGTTATTGATAAAAGAAAAATACAAAACTGACGTCATTATCAGAAATGTTACTTTTGCTATCTTCTCCACTGTTGGTTCCACAGGAACATCTATACATATGAGAAAATTCAAAAATATGACTAAATATAGGTGCTGTGCACAGATTAGGAAGAAATTTCATTTACTAAAAAGAAACACTGCAATTGCGAAATCTTTTTTTTTTTTTTGTGATTTAATTCCATATGGCCTAGTTGCAAGTTTCCCCCCTTCCCACTGAAATAGTGGGAGTGAAAGTGAATGTCCTTTCTCTTTTGCTTTTCAAGAAGCAGAAACTGCACTCGGGACTCTTCGTGGCTTCCGTCATCTCTGACTCGACTCCAAACTGGACTTCACCGACTTCCACCCTGAACTTCTCTCGCGCCCTTCAACCTCCTGCGAGAGTGCAAGAGACACCAGGGGGGCGGAGGGATCAGGCGCAGCTGCACCACTCTGCATCCAAACAAGATCAAAAACTCGCCCCCCCCTTCCTTGTTTTATAAACCATGACAAGCACCGATGGGGGGTGAGGAGGGGAGAGGAAGGGTGACTCTCCGGCACTCTCCGCCATTTTGGGTCTGCCAGTCTCAGCTGCTGGCAGAGTCATCGACACCGACGGCACTTCAAGCTTGCACAGTGCGGCCATTGTCTGCCCCGCAACTCCCCACTAGGCCAAACCACTTGGTCTGAACCACTGACTGGCCGACTGTACACATCACATGCTCCGGCATCTGATAATAAACAGGAAGTAATATGCTGGGTGTAAATGTGGCGTGGGATTGCAGATTTAGGATGTATTATGTACTTTATCACCCTCATAACGCTGAATGGAGACCGTACACTTTTTTTTTTTATCTGCCCTGTGTTTTATGCGTGTGCCTACGTGTGTGTGTGTGTGTGGGTGTGTGGGCGTGTGTGCGTGTGTGTGTGTGTGTGACTCGGGTTAGGTGGGATTGGATCTATGTAAATGAGGTAACAAGCACACTCACACAGACACACACAATGTTCCCCCCCGACACATGCAGTCACTCTTATTGTTATCAGACAGTGGAGCACTGTTCACATTCACATGCTCTCCCCTCCTCTCCAGCTCCCCCTCACACACACACACACATCGCCCAGCTTAGAGCCTGGTACAGTGACTAAATGAGGCGAGCTCACATCTGAACACGTACAGATGATGCAGAAGAGAAGTGGTGTGCAGTTTCAAAACTGTTGGGAGTGTGTAAGCAAATTATATGGCTTTTTATGAACAGTACTAAGAAATTAAAGTAATAACGGTATTTAGTCGTTCTTGAAGTGTAAGTAATGGTGCTGTAAATGTTTCATCCCCCCTTACAGTTTTTCTTTTTGTTTTTGTTTTTTTTTTTTTGGGTCAAACTTCATTATTTCATTTCAAACAAGTCAAATGTACGTTTTAGAGCACATTTCAGCAACAAGGCACTTCAGGCTCTTAAGACGTAATATAATCGATTGTAAATCAAGCAGTGAATATTACATTTTGTCAAAAACCATCATCAAGCAAATACACACTGATCAATGTTTTCAGCCTTCATTTAAAGGAACTCGATGTTTCTGCAGTTTTGTGGTTTTCTGGAAGTTTGTTCCAAAAGTGTCGTGTCCCGTTACATTATGTGCTAACAGCAGCACATAAATTTGAGCCCATTTTCTATCGCACATTTTTGAGAAAACCTTTGAAATGTCGCAAAAAAAAGGAGAAAATGCTAATTAGTCGTGCATTCATCTACTGGCTTGGAACAAATCAACCAGGCTACGTAAAGCGTAATGTCGTCAGATGTTCACGTTACATGTGACTTATAAGAGTAAGGAAGTAGAGGTTGCTAGGTAGCATGGACCACGCATCTCAGAAAAATGGAGGGAGGTTTTTCAGGAACTAATACTGGAGATGTTAACGCCTGTAAGGAGACAGAGAAAGAGATGCAACACTGACACCAGAAACAGCTAATTGGTCAAGTGAGGTATAAGTTTCCGACATTGTGACTCATTAGGCAAATGTGCTGCCATCTGCCCTTTATTTTGACAGCCAGAAACCAACACAAGCAAGCGAAATAATCGAGAACATTTCTGCAAATTTTGCTATTTCCATCAACCTTTTCTACTTCTAAAGTATGCAACGCTTCAAAATACGCTCAAGAAAACTTTGATAGAAACACAAATCATAAAGCACAGCAAGCTCTGGATGATGCAAAAAAAAAAAAAAAAGGGTTTTGGAACATATGATGTGACAAAATCAAAACTATTTTGCCTCCAAGGGTACGGTGGCACAACCAGTTATTAGTTTTTCATATAGGATGGATGTTTTTATTCTTAAATAGATATTTTTTTGTGAAATTAGATGGGGTTATCTTTATTACAAACATGTTTGATCATATGAAATATTTAAGTAAAAAGCAAGAACAAAAGATTATCTCTAAGGGGGCAAATACTTCTTCACAGCACTGCTTATCCTCAACGTTTGGTGCCTGTGCTGAAGAATCTCCTTCAGTGTATTGAAACTGAATTTTACTGCTTCACCGTTTGTTGTGAGATGCCATATTCTGCATGCCAAAGGTATGAATGGGTGTCGGTGCAATGTTTACTTGTGTTTTAAACATTATTGACTCGTTTTGTTTTTTTCACAAACCGGTTGCACTCTCCATAAAATGGAGGAAAGTGGATCGTAACGTTTGCTTTAGTCGCCGTTTACGAGTTTTATTCCTTAGGCCGGTAGACATGAGCGACGTCTGATCGTTTCTAAGGAGCAACATAACAAATTTAAATGTTAAATGTTATGTTTGAAGAAGGATGTGTAAAATGTTCAGCTTTGTGTATGAATTTTGAGTTGGGATTCCCCACCCATGTCATTCTTGAAGTTTGAATGAATTATGTCCATACAGCAAATTTTGGAGGTCGAAGGAAGCAGTGAGTTTGTCTTTGCATTGAGGCAGGAAACACTGATAACTAAAGATAACCACGTCTCAGCCGCTGCTGTCTCTGCATACTGGGGATGACAAAAATACGCTAAATGGCGCCAAAAACCTCAAAAGAGAAACTTGAGTTGCATGTGGAAAAAATTAGCTTCTTTTACTTTTCCCTCAGTTCCTTGAAAGAAGCTTTTGAACTCCTTTAACCTTTCCACATTTTGTGAGCTGCGGAGTATTTTATTTCACTTCGATAAAACCAGCATGAAGTTTGCTGTGAAGTGGAAAATCCATGAGATGTTCAAAGTTTGGGACGAGTAAACTGTCTTCTTCACAAATGGGTCCCTCGCTTTTTACATCCAGAGGGAATTGCTTGTACTGGATTTTGTTTTTGAAGTAGTAAAGAGGCTTGTATTCATGGTAGGGTTAGGGTTAGGGTCACAGTAACCCTAACACATGTCACACTTCAAATTTGCATTGGTGAAAGAATTTAAACCATGTTTTTTTTTTCCCCTTCCCCTACACTGAGGTTTGTAGTGCTGACGTGACGAAATGTGGACAACTTTAGGGGACTGGATACTAAGCTAACAACCGGTTTGAGAAGTCAAACACGGTCTTCACCACCGTAGACCTTGATTTTATAAACCGGGGTGTCATCATCGTTCTGTCAAGGTCTGAAATACGTGAAACGAACACAGGCTTCTAGGCCACCACCTAGCAAAGCGAAAGGACATGATGTGCTAAAAAAGTCTCTAATGGTGCGTCTGACAGCAACAAGCTTGTCCTTCGCTGTCTGAAATGTGTAAAAAATTTATAGTCCTGTCATGTGTTTCCGTCAGAGCAGCTTCTCAGAGAAAGATGAAAAACATTCAGATTACTCAATTAATTAAGCCTAGCGTTCATTCCGCAGCATTACTCTTTGCTTCTTTGAAACTTATATACATGTAATTTTTTATTTATTTTACTTTTTGCAATATTAATTTCCAGAATTGCTCAGTGGAATTTCTTTGTGAAGCTCCAGTGTCGTGTGTTGGTAGTCAAGAATTGACCTTGAAGTGCTTAAGGCAGATCTGAGACGTGGAGATAAAGTTGTCCAAAAAACACTTAGCACAAAGCGGTCGGTGCTGCTGGACAAGCTAGTTGTTGGGGAAAATGTAACTTCTGGATCTCATACTGTATGTTCTGTCCAAATTTAGCCTAAGCAAACATTGTGAATGTCAAGCTTTATTAGTTTGTTTCAGTGGCCTCAATCCCCTCTTTCAATCACATTTAGATTTCAAAATATCACCTTATTTGGATCTCTATTCAATTTTCTGATTTCAAGCACATTTTTAGCACATGCAACTGGTATGAAAAAAAAAACCCAGCATATCCCCAAGATGTCAAACCACTCTTTTAAGAGACCTCAAAACTAGCATAGCGAGGGATAAAAATAACTTCCACTTCCTCCTTGATTCTGCAACACTTGCTGTAAACCTATTAATAGCTATTTGTTACACTGCTGAGTGCTATTTACACACTCGGATATGGAAATTACACGGAAAGAAAGATGCATGCAGCTTACCAAAATGTAGCTATTTCAAACAGATACAGTGTAATTAAAAACGACATGTTCATTTATCAAAAACTTTTGAAATAATGTCATGTTTAAGGTACAGACTCACAGGATGCAGGAGAGGCAGCCCACTGCCGCAGTTTGTGGCCGGTCTCACGTTTCATATCTGCATCCATATTGAAAAGTTGCAAATGGCTATTGAGCCGTTTCTGAATCGATATGTAATTTGTTGGCTTGAAGAAGTCGGCGCACTCCGCAGCCTTCAAGCCGTTTGGTACATTGCGTTATACTGGAAGCGATGTAATAAACGCCATCATTCATTTATACTGCAGCATACATTGTCTCACTTTTATGAACAGTGACGTTGTGAAGAAACTTCTTTTCTTTTTCTTCTCCTCCTCGCTTTTGGTGTATGATGAACTCTGCCGGATGTTTACATTTTTTACATTTTTTTTTTTTTTTTTTTTTGCAAAGCAAAGTGGAATGTTAGAAATGCATCTTTCTCCTTCGTTACGGTTGTCCTCTTTTGTACTTTTCTGTTCTGAATTAAAAACTGGACTTTAAATTTAAAGTGCACCAGTTGAGTTTTTCCACCCCCCCCCCCAACCGCCCTGCCTCATATGGCCTAACTAACACGGGGGGCCTTGTAACCTTATAGGCCCTCGAACTCGCCGTAATGAGTGCGTGGTTTCCTCTGTGGAAACCAGCTGTGCTGCCGCGGCCACACAAAAAGCAGAATGATTAGATAACTACAGTACAGAGCCATATCAAATAGTTCCAGGGATCAAATTCCCTTAAGGAGGGAGGGCAGCTTCAGAGTCCATCTGTGCATGTGAGGGGTGGGGGGCACCAGGAGAGGAGAGAGGAGTGGGAGATAAAGTAAAGAGGCTTGGGGAGTGGAGAGGGGGGGTGACAGGAAGGGGCATAACAGAGGGAACGAGAATGGGAGCGACAGAAGAGAAGGACAGGAGACAGTAGGTGGGAATGATGGGAAATGAGCGAGGGCTAAAGGGGCAGACAGACAGAGAGGCACAGTCAAGGGGAGAAACAGGGAGGGGAATTAAAAAAGAAAAAAGGGGAGGAGGAGAGGGGGGCTTATAGAAAGAGGGAGACACAAAGTAGAGTTCTAACTTTTTTTTTTCTTTTTTTTTTTTGAGAACCATGAGAGCCGCAGAATGGATGGAGGAGAGAGAGTGTGCGGGGTAAAAAAAAAAAAAAAAAAAAAAGGGGGGGGAGAAAACCAGTTTCTTTAAAAATAAAAGTTTTCCACTCTTGGATC
>CAEGAD010074139.1:0-47525 GCA_903067055.1 Poeciliopsis paucimaculata | reverse complement strand
TGTCATCAAGGTGCTCTGGTTCCCCAACACCTGACGCAGACCTTGTTTGGCCGGGCGACGTCTGAGCCGGCATGTTATGCATATTAGTATCTCTCATGGTATGAGGTAGGCATTAGCTTGAAGGGTCTTGCCTAAGGACCCAGACTGGATTCGAACCAGTCTGTCTTATTTATTGAGCTATCCAGTCAGCTAATATATATATATATATATATATATATATATATATATATATATATATATTCAGAGAAAAATCTAAGGGCTCCATTTTTGGTGTTTTTTACATTCATGAAAGAAGTGTTGGCCTGCTAATTATTCAGAGCCATATGGCTCTGGTAGAAACAGCATCCACATGTCACTCTAAACTAAACACATGTACACTTATAACCTTTAGCAGCACTGAAGGTTGAGGAATATGCTGCTAGAAAGGAACTTCAGCATGGCATAATCTATTGTTATTGAGACCTTAAGCTGACAGTATGCTGAGGGCATGTCAAACCTAAGATGCATAAATTCTGACCCTACAAATAACCCA
This sequence comes from Poeciliopsis paucimaculata, assembly GCA_903067055.1. Taxonomy (NCBI): domain Eukaryota; kingdom Metazoa; phylum Chordata; class Actinopteri; order Cyprinodontiformes; family Poeciliidae; genus Poeciliopsis; species Poeciliopsis paucimaculata. Next base: position 46,993 of record CAEGAD010074139.1, on the reverse strand, counting down.
CCCTGTGAAAAGAAATACATAAAAACGTCCTCAAAGCATTCTGCTCCAGTTAAGTGGCTCGACATACACCACACTGCACAAAAGCAGCACAATTTAACTAAAAAATAAGCACATTTTCCTCAAACAAAATATTAGAGCCATAAATAAAATCTCACTAGATGATGACTTTTAAAAGTTGTTTGCTAAAAAAGAGAAGAAACAGACCCATTTGAATGTTAGAAGCTCCAAAAATTTGTTATTTTGGGAAAAAAATTGTCAGATTTTATTTTTTCCATAATAAATATAGACTTGCTGACAGCTTAACAATTATATTGCAAAATGTTCATACAAATAAGAATAACAATAAGGACATCAGAGCTCTGATTGACTATGGCAACATATGACAACAAATCAGAGGAAGAGAACAAAAACATGATGGACTGATTGCAGACGAGGGGCAGCCTTAAAGAAACCAACCTGATCTCGATCAGATAGGCAAAAAAATACCTACATTTCCGTGGTGTCTTACCAGTAATAATAGAGAAGATGAATCTTAGTTAATAAATTGGATATTCCTTGGAAGGAATGTGAGCCATCTTCATGCAACAGAAAATTACTTCAGGTGAATGTTTTTGGTAGTCTGCTGCCCTCTACTGTGAGCCAGAGGATCAATCGCAAACAACTCAGGCATTCAAATAAAAAAAATAAACTGGTTTAACTCAAAGAAACTACAGTAAAAAAAAAAAAAAAAAAAAGAAAATATGACACAGAGAGGCACCGAAGTGAGGCGTAGTGTTTTTGTGTTTTTCAGCACAAAAACACTACGCCACAGTGTTTTTGTGCTGAAATGCCCATGCCATATCGGCTGATTTCTATAGGTTTTCCCCTCTCTTTCGTCTCTCCAGGCTGCTCCTGGACCTGTTCGGGTACAGCGTGTTCTGTTCCTGGGTTGGTGCGTTTTGTGCATATCGAGGAGTCCTAGAGGATCTGCTCAGTACTTGAGGCAGAGATGTCCAGTAGTCTCCAGGCAGCATATGGATTTAGCTCTTCCTGGTCTCGACACAGAGCCCACACGTACATCATCCTGAGCACTTTATCCTGAAACAAAAGTAACATATTTTACTATGAAACAACTGCTCCTGTAAGTTTCCAGAAAATAAACTTATTGAAACAGTCAATTTAAAGCTTTTGTATGGAAAGATACTCAGTGTTGATCACATTGATAATTAGAGATTTGCCTTCTCAGGATTTCTAAGAAGGGAAGAATGTCCATTGCTGCTGCCAACCTCCGCACAAATATTCCAGAGTATTTTATGACCATTTTAAAAAATTATGCAAAGAAATTTTCACAATGAACTTCAGAGATCAGATGTTGAATAATGGAATCTGCAAACATGTCAAATTGGATACGCAAAAAAAAAAAAAAACATTTTGAAAGACAAAGTAAACAAGGCACAAAGTAAGAAAAATTAAGAACACACTAAAAAGTAAAGACAACAAGGATGTATTTGTCCAGATCTGCAGAATACTGAAATGTACAGTAAAAAGGTTTATTGCATGTGAAAATTATTGTATTTATCCTTTAAGTTCATTATGTAAAATGACTGATTTATTTCAACAGCTATCTTTTTTTTTAAGTCATTTCGGATTTAAACATGTTTATTTGAATAAGTTTGAATGAAAACTGTTTCTGTCACATACTTGCAGAATCTGGATTTTTGAATCTAGAGCAGACTGATACTGATATTTCCAACTGGATGTTGGGGTTAAAAAGCATGTAGTGTCTCCAGTTTCATTTAAACCCCATATTGTGTTTTGATATTTTCTCACATATGAAAAATCTGCTTTTTTTGTGAAATTCTTCGATATTGGAAAACGTTTGATCACATAACAGTTATAGGGGGAAAAAGTCCATAACAATGGTTTTAGCAGTCAATGTTTCTGTTTGGTTGTTTCACTTACAGGGTCTCCCTCCACCACCTCTCCCTTAGTGTTTCGAATCACCATCACCAGCTGAGCCTGGAAAGTTACAATCAGAACTGGACCCTGCTCCATCATCTTTCCCATGGCCAGCTAGAGAAGGACAGGATAAAACACAGGATGAAGCAGAAAACATTAAATTACGGAAGCTTTAAAATAATCCATATCAATGACCAGAGGCCAAGGTTGTTCTTTTACTATCAGACCAGAAATGTATTCACAGGTAGAGTGAATGGATTTGTACAACTTCGGAAAATAGATTCAAGTGTTTTATGAACATTTTTTTAAAAAGTAGTTTAAAAAAATCAATATGAACTGCAGTGGTCATGATTTAAATACAGAGGCTGCAACCAAGAAATACAGATTAAAGTGTTAAAATGAAAACGTTTCTCCATTCAGGCCTGGAAAATACTTAAACTAAACTCTATTCATCTTCAGACTGTGTAGTAATCCTGGCAAATACATGACGTCATCCTAGGTTTCTATTTCAATTCAAAATACTTTATTTATCCCTCCCACTAAAAGAGGCATGTAGAGCATACATAACAAATAATAAAACATAAAATACATAAGTAGAAAGAAAGTGCAATATGCATTAGCAAGGTGCAAATGGAAAATTAGGTAAATATGTCCTTGTGTAACTAAAGTCCTGTGGAATGGGGTGATGCATGTGTATGAGGGCTGGGTATTTGGGGTGTTAATGTAAATGTATATATCCCTGTAACTGTTATTTGCTGCTGTTGTTACCCTCCTCCAATGGAGGTAATTTAGAAACAAAGTCTGAAGCCAAATCTTATATGCACAGTAAACAAATCAGAACTAAACTCCCTGAATGAATTTTTGAAGTAAGTAATGGCCAAATTCAAAATTGTTAAGTTTTCAAGTTAACACTAAATAGACATGAATACAGACATTAATCTATTGCTATGAAGTAATAAATGACACAGATGTTTTGTTGGTGTCATAAAACCAACATGGACCTGTTAATATGTTTAGAAGAAGTGATGAATGATCTCATCGGCTATAATCTATATGTTTCTGCATTTAGAGCCTCTCTGCAGCCTACAGCCAAATCTATAGTGACTAAAAGTCACAAATTGTAACTAAACATTTCCTACAGCATAAATTAAATAAATTTAATCACCATTTGCTGAGTTTATTACAGAATATTTAAATGAGCAACCAGTATGTTTCAGAGTACCAATTATCTGTGACTGAATGTTAATCTAGAAGAATCAGGTCTTGAGGAACTTACGTCTATATTGTCCATGTCCAGAATCTTAGAGTGGAATTGAAGTCCCATAGCTTTGGCTTGCTGAATAGGATGAGCAAGCTGGCTGTATGTCTGTAAACCAAGGGACAAAGAAAGATGATAAACAGCATACTTAAAACACATTTTTTAGGAGTTGCACATTCTCATTAGATGTTGGTCCAGTGATTAAGTATTTCCTAATAGCCTTTGGCAACAGAGGACCTCCAAGCTGATGTCCTCACCGCTTCATAACACCAGTCCTTCAGTACCTCCAGATCCCCTCTGATCATCGCCTGTATAGCACCAAAACACACAGTGTTTAGACATGTTTGAAGATCTTTGTTTCCAAAAATCCATACTTTTCCAAGCTCTTTTTACAGATGTTGCATTCAATCTTTCTTTCACTTAAGACATATAAATAAAAATTTCAACATGAATTTATTAACTTATTAGCATTAAATATGGAAAATGAAAAGACTATGGAAGGACAATATGATGAAAGATCATATTAAACCTCTTTAATACAATCTTCCCCCAAATAAACCTCCTGACAGAAACAACAGAGTTGCGCTTTTGTTCAACATACCTCGAGGATATTTGGGATGATATCTTGCTCACATTGCTTCAGGAAAGAATCCTTGTCAAAAGATGGATCCACCTTCAAGATCTCAGTTAAAACCTCTGACATTTCTGTCTTTGAAAACAGACCACCTAAACAAAAAGGCACAAAAAATTGTCTGTTAAAAAATGGTAGAATTGCTACTATTAAATGAAATAATAAAAACATTCTGATTAGATCTTTTGAGTCCAATATCTGCATCTCCAGACTATTCCTACCTATGATGTCTGTCATCTTGTCAGTGACGGCACGGGAAGCTCTAATGATGACGTTGTCACTCTCATCGTACTTCATTTTCATCTCAAAGAACCCTGCAGATAATGGAAAAAAAGAGAGGGTTAGATTGGGAGTTGAACACGGGAGAGAAACTGCAAAACATTGCAGCACTATGCATTTGAATAATCTCAGGCTTATATACAGACCTCTTGGATTATGTTCAACATTAGAAATAAACTCTTTTGGGTGGGAATGTGAGATAAAATGACTGATAAAACACTTGCTTCTGAAAAACTTCAATGCATGATATACAAAAGTGCATACTAGCAACTCTTTGTTGCTAGTATGCAACAAAGAGTTGCATACTAGCACCACATGGGATATTACTGACACCATATGGGATATTTTATGAACAGTCAAACCTGCAGTGGAACTCTGAGTAAAATGTGTTGCATAAATATGGCAAGAGTATAACTATTTTGCAAGCTATTCTGGTGATGTTTTGCAAATTATAAGATATTTTTCTTGTTAAAATATTACTTTTTTTGGCATAATAGAAAATAATTAAGCTGAAAGAACAAGAGTTGGGGAAACAATTACAACAGCAGAGACATAGTGAGATACTTAAGGTGATTATTCCTTACTATTAAAGACCACATTGTTGTCCTTGAAGTCTTTCCATTGCTGGTACCATTTTGAGTCTTTGTGCAACACCACACCTGTAGCTTCCCTAAAGAAGACAGAAATCAAGCTTTAGAACATGCGTTCAGCTCAACTATCTTTGTGACACATTTTGAGTCAGAGTGGAAAAGGCAATCACCACATCAAATAAATGATAAATAGTAATCTAAGCTATAGAGTTACCCGTCTTTATTCTGCAAACTGCGAAGCCTGACAAAAACTCCTAAATGAGTGGAACTTCATATTCCTAACTTTAAGGGGTATTCCTCTCTGTTGGTATCACAGGACTCAATGGGCACTCACGTACTCGTTGGCTTCGAAGACCTTTCCGTCTTCCCCCGGTCCTTTGGACGAGAACTCTGTCCTCTTTCGGAGTCGGGCTGGAGGTCTGTACGGTCCCGTTTGGCCAAGGTCACCGATCTCCTTTTTCACACTCTCCACGCTCTAAAACAAGAATAACACCTGTAACACTCACAAGTCTCATTTTCAGTATAATACAAATCAAGCTTGATTTATTTAATTTATAGAAAAATAAACAGAAAGAAATCCTAAGAAAGCCTAAGTCATGTTACATAAAGTAACATGACTTAGGCTCCGGCTCAGTTAAGTGCATACCTGAGATATTGCTCTGAACGCACCCGTCTTCCCCAGCATCTCTCCGCTCTTGGAGACTGTCTCTGCAGAAGTCTTTGCTGTTTTTGCTGCTTCCTCCATTCCCTCCTTGATTTTCTTACCAATTTCTGTACGACTGACCTCTTCCAGCCCCTTAACATCCACACAAATAAGCAAACACATTTCAAGAGTCTACAGCAACTCATGTCAGTCAAAACAAAGGGTACAACACAGCTAGATTCATTTCACATTTACCTCTTTTACGGTCTCAGAAATGGTTCCCAACTTCTTCTTCAGAACCTCCGAGGTCTTCGCCGTTTCTGATTCTATAGTTTTCTTGGAAAAGAAAGTGGAGAGGACTAACAGTGAAAAGACACTAGAGGCCAAGATGACACAAGTGGGAGTGATTTTGTTTGGGTAGAGATACTAACATATTTCCTCCGAGCTTGTTTCAGTGCATCTGACTCTTCAAGTTTTTTGGCCTCTTCCCGAAACTTCTTGATGTTTTCTTTCATTTCTTTGTTTTTGTTCAGTTCCTGCTTGAGGTTATCCAAAAACTCCCCCAAGAAACCTTTTCTCCCTCTGCCTTTCTCTCCTGACATATGCCGCATCTGAAAAAGAGGAGGCTGAGGCACAACAAAATAAACTTAAAGTATGTTTAAGGGAATTAAAAAAAAGAAATAATGTCTTAGAGAAACCATTCATGCCCCTTAAATTTTTTCACATTTTGTCAAGTTTTTTTTAGGGTTTTTATGAGCTTCACCAACAAAACGTAGTGCATACTAGATAGAGAAAAGAAATTTCAAATTCTGTTACAAATAAACTGTGTGGCAGCATGTTTGTAGTGGCATAATCCAAGTCCCAACCTAAGTCTTACATTCAGAACTTAATGTGTTTTATGCATTTTGAATGTAGGTTTGGGCTTTGATTACACCAATTCTAACATCATGCTGTGATCTTCATTGTGGCTGTTTAGAGGTATGACATTTCTACTTAAAATATTTTGATCTCGTTTATCTGTAAGTTCTAACCATCAAAAATACAAGAGAAAGGCTTCAAAGTGTTTTATTCTGTCTGTATCAATATAACACATGACCTTCCCTTTCTGAAAAACAAAACTTTACGATATTCAAAAGTGTAAGTCGTAATACTCAAAATGTAGTTTGCACATATCAAGTTTAGTTGCTCACTGCAGAAAACGTCACATGAGGTTCTGGTACCTGTGAGGATCTTGCTGGGAGCCCACATATCCTGTAAACACTGGTTCTGTTCGGTAGCAGCAGGGAAGAGGAAGGGAAGGCAACCAAACCTCTTCTTAGACATATCTGAACACAGACACTAAACTTTAGTACTGACAAGTCAAAGTAAAGTCATGAATATGGCGAATATCACCTTTTAAGAAAATGTGAAATAATAAAACAGGGTGTTACGTATGGCATGCATATGTAGGAACATTTTAATAAATATAATTCCACGTCCAAATGACAAGAGATTTCGTCGATAAGAGCTAACACAGCTAGCTTATGCTACATTGAAAAGCTGACTTAAACCAAGTCATGCCGTCCTAAACCTACCATATATAGGGAACTATTCAAATATACAATGCCCCTCTTTTGTCATCATTTTTCTTCAAATCTGGAGTATTAACCGCGTCCCAAGCTCTCACCTGGTAACACTGACATAAGGGGGCCGCCATCTTGAATACCGTGCATGTAACCTTCTTCCGGTGGCGACCTTCTACGTCAGCAAAGAGGAACAGCTTTCAGATTCCCTTCTGCTCTTTAAAATAATACTTTTATATATATATCTATAAATATATATAGTTAAACGTCTTGGATTTTACAATCAGTGCACCGTCATCTTATTCTGTTCAGTATCAAAATAGTAATCCTTATTTGCCTGTTGTCATCAAGCAAAACGAAGGCAAGACATTTTAATACAACTTGATTTATTTAGCAAAACACCTTACAGAACAAAGGCAATGACAGGTGATGCATAACAGAACAAAAAAAAAATAAAAATAAAAGTTTGGTCGCTAAAAAGTAGAACACCAGAATAACCTAAAACTAAAAACATCCACTGTTACAATTTTTCTAACTAAAAGTATCAACTAAACAAAAAAAGAAGAAAAAAAAAAAAAAACTTTTACTAAACCAAGTATACTGAAGGACAAATCTGATGAGTAAGAATGTTTTAGACATTACTGACTAAATCATGTGACGCAACACATATACATGAATTATGCGTTTCTATCAATCCTAACGTCGATCTCTCTCCCGTTCAGACGATAGCCGTTCATGGTTCTGCAGGCGCGCTCAGCAGTCTCAGGGTTGTCAAAACGGACCACGCCACATCCCTTGGATTTCCCATTCTCCATCTTGATATCGGCATACTGGACCATACCTGCAGTGACAATGTAGAAAATGGTTAAAAAATAAAAAAGTAAAATACAACCGGTCAAGGCCTCCGGAGGAGAAACAGGGACAAGAAAGAATAGCTGAAACTCTGCTAGTTTTACATTTCCTGAAAAAGAAAAGGTAATCTTACCACATGTATTAAAGGTGTCCTTCAGCATCTTCCAGGTGAAATCAAATGGCAGCTGAAAAACACAATCCATTACAAGTTTACAACTCAGACACTTAAACACCCTCTAAATTAAGCCACATCAGGAAACGTACATTTCTGACAAAGATCTGGCATCCCTTCCTCATGTTGCCTCCACCACTTCCAGGCCCTCCAGCTCCAGCTCCTCCAAAGGAATTCCCACCAAATCCTCGGTCCATATCTCCGGAACGATCAAACTGACCACCGACGCCTCCAGATCCCATTCGATCCATCCCAGAACTCATGCGGTCAAGGCCTCCGGAGGAGAAACGGTCGAGGCCTCCAGCAGACCCCATGCGTTCGAAGCTGCTTCCCATTCTATCAAGCCCGGTGTTGCCCATGCGATCCATACCCATGGAGGAGCCAAAGTCCATGCTGCCTCCCATGCGATCCAGACTAGACGGGCCGAGTCGGTCAAATCCTCCAGGGCCGAGGCGGTCCATGCTTGATGACATGCGGTCCAGGCCTGGTCCGAGCCGCTCCATACTTGGCCCCAGGCGGTCAATCCCAGAGCCCATACGGTCAAAGCCAGATCCCATCCTGTCCAGATCAGACACACGATCCATTCTGTCCATGCCCATTCCTCCCATGCGATCTAAACTGCCTCCTAGGCGGTCCATTCCAGAGTTTATGCGGTCCATACCAAGGGAATTTCCTGCAGAAAGTAACACAAAACAGCAACTTTTAATCATCTCAGCACAAGAAAGCACTACAGGGGCTTTGGAACAATCCAGTAAGTACTAACCCATTCCTCTTTCAAAGGAGTCTCCAAAATTATTGCGAGACATTCCCATTTCATTTCGCCCAAATTCCCTGTCAAAAGCACCACCAATCCCACGGTCCATCTCTGACAATGCAAGAGATGAAACCATTAGAAACATCCGGCAAGACGTGAGGACTAGCACGCCTGCCTTGGAGTGTTTAGTGAGTCTCAACCCAAACTTACCGTTCATTCTTCCCATGCCTGAAGAACCAAAACGATCCATGTTCATTCCGCCAAAGTTGTCCATTCCTGAAAACATTGATGAAATGGTCTTAATGCTAAATTTGCTGATCATATTCAAGTGAGGAACATTTAATCTCCTGAGAGTCAAATTTATTTATGCAAATTAAAAAACTTACCTCCTCCCATGCGACCGCCCACATTGCCAAATCCCATACCATCCATTCCTGAAGGGGAGAAAAGTGTTTGTAAGAATACAGTTCACTAGACTTACTTAAATGTAAAAAGTAAGTGTTGGTTACCCCCAGGGCCCATGTTCCCCATGGCACCTCCACCACCACCTCCACTTCCTCTGTTCAGCATGGTAGCATCAATAGGCTGACCTCCGGGTCCCAGCCCCAAACCAATACCACTCAGTCCACCTGGTTTCAGGAAAAATGCAAAGCTTTAAATTTCTGTCTGCACAAAAGTGTATTTTTGTCAAGAACTACACAAACTTTAACTCCCAATCGTACTATGTATGAACTGTACTGGGAAAGCACATCATTTTTCAGCACTGAAGTGTTCAACATACATTACTGTTTTTTGCTATTACTTTGGGAAGACTTAAGCCACAATATTTTCAGAATTAGATGGTACAATGAAATCAAACCTAAAAATTTATGGAAAGTATACTTACGGGGAAGAGAGGATCCTCTATCTGGTTGTCCAAAATCTTTAGGGAGGGATTTCTCATCCTGGAGAAAAAAAAAAAAAAAAAGAGACATAAAAAAACATTTAAAATGATGTTCACTTTTGCAACAAAACTGATTTAACAATCAAGGCTTTGTAACATACCAGCTTGACATGCATGGTCCTGTTAAATAAGAGCTGCCCATTGAACATAGCTGAGGGATAATTAAGGAAATACACACAAAATGCCAGAAAACCAAGTTGTAAAAATAAAAATGAGGCATTTAATCTGATAAAGGATACAGACAGCTTGGACTGCTTCAATGGGCATTTCAAACGTCACTGTACCCATGCCTCTGCTTTTGCCATCCCTGTCCTCCAAAATGTCTGTCCTCAATACGACACCTGCCATGCCGAACACCTCTTTCAGCTTCTTCCATCCCACTTTGTAATCCAGCTGCAACAACAATTGATGAGATCAGTTATAAAACAAAGACTGTGATCTAGTTCTTTCAGCCTAATTCACCAGCTTTTTATTCTGGTGAGGTTGTAGCAGTAAATAAAAATAAATAAATCCTTGGAAATGTTATTGTAAAGTTTAGACTCGCTTATAAAATTCTGTTCTTCCAAGTATTTGCTGTATTTAAGTTATGCTCTTATTTCTTAATATTCAGATTTAATTTTAAATGTAAATACAATAGCATGTCGAAAACTCACATTAGCCACAAAGATGGTGCTTCCAATCCTGCCAGTCTGAAGACCATGAATGATCTCATTGGGGATGTTGGGGTTGTTCAAAAGGCTGGGAGGAATGCTGACCAGGGGGCCTCCTGGTCCGGGCCCCATACGATCCATCCCTCCCATGCGATCCATGCCCCCCATACGATCCATCCCTCCCATGCGATCCATACCACCCATGCGGTCCATACCACCCATGCGGTCCATGCCCCCCATTCCTCCCATGCCTCCTGGGTGACCTCCAGCTTGTTGGGACTTGCCAATCTCTCTCTGAGCAATGACACCATCAGGATCCTAATAGAGAAAAAGTTTAAACATCACTCAAGCTTTTCGAACTTGAGATGCATCCAAAATGTGTCACTCCTTTCTTCCCGGCAGTCTACCTCCTTCACTTTAAGAGGCCGCCCGTTGAGGTTGTGCTTGTTGACACTTTCCACTGCTTTCTTCATAAGTTCTTCTGTTCTGAACTCAACAACACTAAACAAAACATTCGAAATCAGAAATTCAGTCCTACTTTCCTATACCACAGAAGATAATTATGAAAGAAATGTGTACTTACGCACAACCCTTTTGATTGAAGTCATCAGAACAGGCAATATGAATACAAAAAAAAAAAAAATTAAATTAGAAATGATAATATTTACCTGGTTATTTAACTGACATGTAGAAAATGGAAATGACATGCATAAGAGTGAAACACACAAAAGTCTTCACAAAGCCTATGTAAATTAGATTGACAAATATTCGCAAACCAGTCAGTGGCCAAGCAGGAATGGTGAAAAATCAGTTTCTCATCTCAAACCATCCAAAGGGAAGAAAACTCCACAATACGATAGGTTTCCACTCCATTAAGATATTTTAAAAAGGTGTCTTTTCCAATTACATTTAACAAAAACATCAAACAGCTTTGTAACAACATCTTGCCAAGTAAACCCCTTAAGTCGTAAGGAACAAATCCAGCAAACAAAAGGGAAATTATCAGCTTATCAATCAACAGGATTGGAAGCAAGTAATGCTGATGTCCGGTTGTAAAACCATCAACTGTTCAGGATGGCCTCAAATCAGTGGCACAGACGACACCACCAAAGACACGCCTCCAGCACGTTACCATCTCAAGAACTCCACCAGGTTTCTATTTCTGAACAATTCCCAGCAATATAACTAATGAAACCAAGGCTGACAAACACGTGTTTGTCTAGGTTTAATCATGTATTTTGATTGTATGTATTTGCACTTACCCTCGATTTGCCTTCTGCGTCCATTAAGTGTTCCACGTACGTTACCTCACCCACTACAAATCAGATTCCAGAGACGACACACACCAAGGGGAGAGAAGCCGAGAGAACAATGGGGGTTTAGAGCAGAAACAAGGAGGAAGGCCGATGAGCTCTGACTGCTAGAGTCTTGAGCTGTCCCCCAGCACCTCAGCAGCACAATATGGTACAGGTCTACAAAAAACAAGCTTGGATCTTAAAAAAAAAAAAAAAAAAAAACATGTAATAAGACTTCTTAGTCTGTCCTTGTAAGAATTCTCCAGAAACAACAAAAGCAGTCGATAGAAGAAACCAACGGTTGAAATGACCAATAAATAGCCTTCAGATTTGGCTAAAACAGTGAAGACCACCATCTCCATGTAGTTTACTGACCATACAATTTCAAGTTAGAAAAATCCCATACAAAACCTCTGCCTATTTCAGGACACACCTAGTGATACTTAGTCAAATGTTGCTATTTTGTCCCTCATCCTAACGCAATGAAACCTTCCCATCAGATCTGCAGCTACAAAAATAACCATGTTCTTAAAGACAACAAATTCTTGAGCAAAGGACACTTCTTTAACTACAAACCTGTTCCAATAGTGCTGATTTGCAAAAAATAAATAAATTAAAAAAAGGAACTAAATTTTAAAAATATTTTCAATTCAATGGCAACCACTGTCAATGTTCCAGGTCACATGCCTGTTCACAAAATGGACGTCAGTGACCTAGGCTTTCAAAACAAGGACAGTACAAAAAGAAGCTGCTTTGTTTTGTAGACCTGTACCCCACAGAAATCCCCAGCAAAGAGCTGTGTGTGGCACAACATGGAGATCTGCTGAGAAAACATTTGCTTGTCAAGGTCACACCTAAAAAAGAAAATGCAATTTAACTCAACAGTTGACAGAAACGAACACTTGGCCGTCCTTCTCCAAACAGACTGTTCCGTTTATAAACACATTCTTTAACTTAGCAGTTCATTGCATGGCTAATGACATGTGATCAATTCCGATATCCCATAACTATTCAACTCTTCATGCAAATAGAAGATAATGTGATCTTTGCAGAAATCAAAATTTCTGCACAAAACTATTTAAAATTGGACATGTTTCCAACAAATTTTACATAATTTCAATATATACAGATGGTTAGATACGCCAACTGAAAAGACAATATGAGGCTGGTATCCATATTTTTCTCACTTGTTAGAGTAAACCTCATTATGCCATTCAAGATGCCAAGCCAAGGGATTTTCACATTGGTCAACTTGCTTTAATAACAACCTCCATTTCACAAACACCTCAGAGGTTACAATAACCTCGATGGCGACTCCATGTTCAATCCAGGTACACAGCACTTGTACAAAATGGCAGCAACTCCTTAGTTTGTGATGATGTTCCAGAAAAACTCTCAACAATTTGAAGAACCACTCCGACAAGGCCTTCAGAAGTGATATGGTCAAACAAAATAACCCTGGATGCAGATGCCTAAAAAAAACACACACTTAAATGTCTCTTACCAAAAAACCTTACCTTTCTCTTTCATCAGGTCTTTGAGGGCTTGCCATTTCACATCATAGGGAATGTTACTGACAAACACTCTGTATCTTTTCACGTTGCCATAGGGATCATAGCGACCACCTCCACCTCTCTTAGGGGGTCTCTCCTTCCTGCTTGAACTGGATTCATTCTTGGGCTTCCCATTAATTCCCCTGAAGCACAAAAGTTAAACAACAGTTAAATTTCAAAGCTAATTTTAAGCAATATTTAAGAAAAACAAAACAAAAACACTGGCGATGCAAATTCAACAACGACTTTTAATCATATCATGCATTCTCAGAGAAAAAAACAAACAAACAAAAAAAAAAACACTAGCATTTATTTCATCCTCAAAAAAAGTTACTTGGCTGCAAGTCGGCAGGAATAACCTTAGGCCACACGGCAAGCGCCCTAAATATCGGCCTAAAATGGCAATAGGACAAATAAAACAAACCTGGCGGCACAAAGAAAAATACTATTCATCTTCTTTCCCAAGAAACATGAATTTATGATCTACACCATCAAGTATCTACGCCAAAAGTCTGATTTAAGCACTCGACCTAGTTGGCGCCAGTAAATAGACGGGTCCCTCGCCAAGCCCCATGTTTGATTTAAATCAAACAGCAAAGATAAAACGCACGCCCCTCTTCGAGTTACGAACCATATCCCATACTAAATTATTAAAAACACTTTTTGATTTTCTTGGACTGAACATAAATGATAGCATGTTCACTTGTACAGAACCGCTAGGCCCAAGTAGCTAGCTACAACAAAGAAGACGACAATGAATGGACTCACTCCTGCTGCGGCAACTCGATAGTCGCCTCGATGTTGTTGTCTCCCTGCTCGCCCGACATTTTGTTGAGCTGATGAAGGTGGTACGAAACCTAAAATTACTATTGCAAATCAGAAAGGCTGGTATTACCAGATCGACTTAGCGTAATAGCACAGTTCGCTCTTCGGTATTACGAAAATGGCGGAGCAGAAACTGGGGGGCCAGTTTTGAATCTTTCGCAACTGCTTCCGGTGAGTTGGGAGCTGCTACTATCGAACGGGATTTCAAAATAAGAGCACAGCCATGGAAAATTAAATTCCAATTTTTTTTGGAAATGTAAGTTTCAGTCGCGCACTGCATCCAAGTAAAACAATAATACGTCCAAAAAACATCAATATAAGAAAATTACAATTTTGTAGTTAAATCAGTTTTAAGACAAACTTTTTAATCTTATTGGTAACAGGACCTAATGTGTATTTTTTTAAATCCTTAAGTGTCTTTTATATATCAGTAAACATATATGCTAATCATTAACAAAATATTCTTGTTGAAAAGTTATCTGCTTAAAGTTTAACGAGAGTTATTATTTATGTATTCATAGAGATATACTTGTAAATTTATGCTTGCAAATTTATTAGAAAAGTATTTGCCTGAATGATAAATTAGAGACAGCAAGACTAACTGAAATAATTTTCACCTCAACCGGAATAATACAATCTTTACAGAATATGCAAATAAATTATGGCAATCAATACACACCAAACATGATAGATTTTTTTCTTTCAAAAAGCACAGCATCCCCAGACTGATTGCATATTTCAACCTTTGCATATTTCAACAAATTCAACCTTGTCCTTCCAACATTCTATGTATATTTTTACAAGAAAGAAATATTTTGGGCAGATTGTAATATATGGTATTGTGAAATTGTCAGTTATAATATGATTCTATTTAAATATGAAGCATCACTTACAGACTCAAGCAGTTACCAGTGCACCATGGTGCAATTTGAAGTTAGAAATCATTGAAGGCAACTTGTTGGAGGCATTAGGGAAACATTTTGAACCAACAAGCTTTGCTAAAAGACAGCAACACAGTGCCACAACACTGACACTAAAGTTTAAAAAGAGTGTCTCTAAGACATGAAATGGTATATCAGAACAATTATCTTCATCTACAGATTTCCTGATCAGGCAAGTGAGTGCCTATGATGAGCGGCCATTAGGTGAGACATCATGCAGTTCATCTGCATATTATTCTAGTATAATCTACATATAGATTACGAAAAATTATAATATATTCCAAAACGGATTCATTTTAATAAAAAAAGAGGAACTGAGTACAGAAAGTAGAAAAAGTCCTCCCCCCAAAGAAAAAGAAAAAAAAAAACAAAAAAAAAAACGGTAAATTATTGCTCCTCCACACCACAAGGTGGCGACGGCGAATTCCTCTCGATGTCCTCAGAATGGAATAATCGGCGTCGGTGTTTAGCTAGCTACCGTTCTGCCTTTACCAACAAAACACTTTGTTTGTTTGTTTGTTAATAGTTTACGCGTATTTCCTTAGCCGACGTAGCTACAATACTAAAAGGTATATAAGCATATTCAGGTGTTTGGAGTAATTTGAGACAAACGCTTGAGAAATAAATGCGTTAGCCTTTAGCTTTGATGGCATCTGATGTACTGTACGGTTCAGAGAATGAATGAGCGCCTGTAGGTTAGTGAGCGGTAATTCTGTTTGACAGACTGAAAAAAAGCGTTTATAAACAGCACAAGAAACATCATATAATAACTATGGCTACCGGTGCTGATGTTCGGGATATTCTGGAGCTTGGCGGAACAGACAACGATGGTCCCATCAGTAAGAAAGATCTCATCAACTCGGATAAGGTGAGAGAAAGTTCAACAGTTACTGATTTGTTCAAGCGCAGATATATCTTAGTAAATTAGAATAACAAAATATGATTTATTTCAGTTAAGTTTGATGGTTAGGGCCTACAGTTATGAAAACCGAATGTCAATTAAAGTTAGACTATCTTGACCAAAACAAACTATTTTTTAAAACAGACATTTTATGCTGTTTTAAAAAACAGCATAAAATGTTGTCTTCTTCAGCAATAGTCATGAAGAAGACAGTTGCTGACACCCTCCACAAAGAGGGTCAGATACTAAAACGCCACTGATAGAAAGCTGATTGAAAGCATATTAATAAAAAGTTGAGTGGAAGAAAAAAAGTGTGATAGCAAAATGAGTATTAGCATATGGGATAATAACAGCCTTAACATGATTGAAAGGTTTGGTATTATCATACACTGTGGTTGTGTATGTAAGACCATTATAATTCAGATGTATTTTTCCTCTTTACTCACTGCAGAAAAAATCCAAGAAAGCAACTGAGACACTGACTTTCAAGAGACCAGAAGGAATGCACAGAGAGGTTTATGCTCTGCTGTATTCAGATAAGAAGTAAGCATTTCTTCCAAAACATACATTTATGTGTTTGTTGTTGTTGTTGTTCCTTTAATTCACTTTATATTTCTACAAAATGTTTTGCTGTTATAGGAGCAGCTGTCCTTGGTTTAATTCCTAGGTTTGACATGAAGTAAATGGTCCAGGGGCTTTTACTATATATCATCCTTTTCTCTTTCGGACCTGTTTCCTGTTTAGCTACTAATGACTAAAGGCCACTAGTGCCAAAAAAGCAGGAAAAAAAGGGGGAAGAAAAAAAACCCCATCGTTTTTGTCTTTTATTTACCTATAGAGACGCACCGCCTCTGCTGCCCAGTGATACCACTCAAGGATATCGGACCGTCAAGGCCAAGCTTGGATGTAAAAAAGTTCGTCCCTGGAAATGGATGCCTTTCACCAATCCAGCTCGCAAAGATGGGGCCATTTTCCACCACTGGAGACGGATGGCCGAGGAGGGAAAAGATTACCCTTTTGCTCGCTTCAACAAGGTAAGCTTCACCTGTCCCTTTACAGATGTTTAATTTTAAAGTATTCTCCCGATTCTTTTTTTTATGATGTTTCTGTTTTCTTATTTGCATGTCCAGACAGTCCAAGTGCCAGTCTATTCAGAGCAAGAATATCAAATGCATCTCCATGACGATGGCTGGACCAAGGGAGAGACAGACCACCTCTTTGACCTGTGCAAGCGCTTCGACCTGCGCTTCGTAGTTGTCCACGACCGCTATGACTACCAACAATACAGAGTAAGGTTCACAGAACTGGTGTTTACTGTTTATGAGAAAAATCTCAACTCTGAGACATTTGCATTTGGAATAATTTTTCTGAATTTGTGCATCTTTAGAAACGCTCCATAGAGGACCTGAAAGAACGATATTATAACATTTGCGGTAAGCTGGCCAAGGTTCGTGCAGCCTCTGGGACCGAACCCAAGATCTACATCTTTGATGCTGGCCATGAAAGGCGCCGCAAGGAGCAACTGGAGAAGCTCTTTAATCGCACACCTGAGCAAGTTAGTGATATTCTACCTTCAATATTTCTAAAATCTGATGAAATGTGCTAAATATAAATTATAATTTTTGTAGTTAAATCTCAGTAAAGTGTATCAATGTTGACAAGTTAATTTCAGTAAGTGAAAAGTTATGAACATTTTCCTGTCACAAATCTTTCTTCCACTTAACTTTAAATTGAAACACACAGCACTCTGAAAAACCTACTTGTTTAACAATTGTAGAAATAAACTCCTGAGACTCTTTGTGGACTATGTCCATGACAATCTGCTGGACAACTACAGTTTGGGCCTCAACATGACATTTCTGTAGTTATTATAAGTTCAGTGTAATAAGATGCAATATTCAAGCCAAAATCATCCAAATGAACAAAAATAAAAACTCAAACCATATCACTATGTTTAATTAAGCTATAAAATAAACAAATTTATTAATTTACTTGTAAATTGAATTAAGGTAAAATCAGAAATATATCAATGACTTTCAAATTGATATAATTGAGGCACTCACTTGCCTGATTAAAACACACTTGAACTGTTTATGAAAACTGATTATGTGCTTTCTGTGCTCCTTTAATAAGAAAAATGCACCCCTCTTGTTTGTCCTCTAGGTGGCAGAAGAAGAGTATCTTATTCAGGAATTACGGAAGATCGAGAATAGGAAGAAGGAGCGTGAGAAGAAGGCTCAGGATCTGCAGAAACTCATCAAAGCAGCTGACACGACTACAGAGCTGAGGCGAGCTGAAAAGAGAGTCTCTAAGAAGAAACTCCCTCAAAAAAGAGACACAGAAAAACCGGTAAGCAAAGGAACTGCACAAAAAGTTGAAAAAAAACCCTAATTTGAATAATTGATATGTAAAAGATATAAATCAGTTTTATTTTATGATGTTTGTTTCAGCAGTTATCACTCAAATGACTAAAGTGTTGTTTTCATGTCACGAAAGTAACATATTATTCAGATTTGTCCCAACATATTTATTTGATTTTGTTTGATAGCGATCCAAAAGTTGAAAATAAAATTAAATCCTGTAATTTTTTTCCCCCCAGGCTGTTCCAGAGACAGCTGGCATCAAGTTCCCTGACTTCAAGTCCGCCGGTGTCACTCTGCGCAGTCAGAGGGTGAGTGTTGTTTCTTCCTCCTGCATAAATAACCTGGTTCTTAAATCCCAGTCGGGAGTCACAAAACTTCCGATGAAGTAGAAATCAGACTTGAAACTGCTCTAGTCAGGAATAAATGATTGCACAGCTTTCTTTTTAAAGCCGTGAAAAACTTTTTAGAAAATGCAATAAAGTTTTTTTTTTACTTAGTTTTTCAACCAGAAGCATGGTGGGTTGGTGCTAAATTTGATGTATGAAAGTAACATGAGTTTCAAACTTATCTTTTATTATCACTTTGATGATTAAATCTGTTGCTGAACAGCTAATATCTGTAAAAGCAGCAAGAGGATCCTTATTTATCATGAAGACTGATGAGGAGCTTCCGATCTCAATGGAAAATGCATTAGCACAGCTGAGGAAGTGGAGAGCCCCTATGGCTAATCAGTCAGATGCAGTTCACTGGATAAAGACATTTTGATCTGACCCGCTGAAGTGCATTTCATACAAATTAAAAGCCCTGAGGTGAAGCCGTTTATCCTAATATTGCCAGTACCTTAAATCACAGCCCTGCACTGGTGCGTTTTTCCGTCTCTCTCTGTTATTCAGATGAAACTGCCAAGCTCTGTTGGCCAGAAGAAGATCAAGGCCATTGAGCAGATCCTGACAGAGCAAGGAGTGGGTGAGTATGAATAAATATTAGCAATCAGCTAGTATTTTATAGTTTCACATGTTCAGCAGTCCTCTGCAGTAAATGTGAGTTTGAGTAGAGCAGGAAAAGTGACAACTTCAGTAGATTAGCAGGGTTCCCATGCAGTCCAGAAAAGTGTGAAGTTTGTCTTTAATGTTTTTCTTTTTAATGATGTATTTATTTTAGACTGAAAATAAAACAGAAAGACGACAAATTATAAACAAGATCAAATAATAGTGAAGATATAATCTTCAAAAGCCAACATTAATAAATTTTATAGTCTAAAAGAGGGTGACAGTTGAAGCACCTACTTATAAATGGCTATACTTCAAACTGATCTGGAATGAAATCCTCTGAAAGTATAAAGAAATGAATAAATCACCAGAACAATTAAAAACATTTATTAGAAGTTTAGGTTCTGTCTTTTGTGTTTCCCACATGTCATCGCAGACCTTACTGTTTTACATTTTGAATTTTAATTGAAGGTGTGTCGTTTCACATTAGTCAGCAACGGTCCTCCGTTATCATAAACATCTGTTTTCAAACAAAATGTGAAAGTGTACAGGTAATAGGAAGTGATAATTGTTCCTTTTAACACTTTAATAAAAGTGTTTTACTAAACTGATGAATAAAACTTAAGTGTTTTAAGTACCTGCCTAAGATTTATTAGATAATTTGATACACAAATGCATTAGTACACTATGTCCAACCTTTAACTTGCCACAACATCCTCACAGCTGTCAATTAATCAAAGCTTCTCAAGCTGACTTTTCATTCATCTCTTCTGTACCTCATTCTTTTGGATCTAGATCTTAACCCGATGCCCACAGAGGAGATTGTGCAGATGTTCAACGAACTCCGCAGCGACCTTGTGCTCCTGTATGAACTGAAGCAAGCCCACAGCAACTGTGAATACGAGCAACAGATGCTCCGTCATCGCTATGAGGCCCTTCTTAAAGCTGGCAGTGGGGCCGGGTGTGAAGGCCTCACGGGAGGAGGGATTGCTGGAGTCCCACAAGGAGGAGATCTCAGTTCTGTAAACAGTACTGCATCCTCCACTCCAGCGGTAGAAGCTCAGTCGTGGCCCAACGTAGATGACATCAAGGTAGAACCAAAGGAGCAGATCATTGATGTTGTAGGAGCGCCACTCACCCCCAACTCGGTAAGCTTAGACTGAGCCATTGCAACCATTGCAAACACGTGTGAAGAAATTTGGCACAAATAATGTGAGCATAAAGCCATCAAATAATGAAATGCTACTACACAATGAGTTTAATGGTCTTGTTTTTTATATACATACAAAAGTTTAAATACTGGTGATTCAAAGTCAGTGACCTGCTGCAGTCTAAGCCAAATAAAATATACATGTGACAATTTTTACTGGTTAATGTTGTCCAACAAGGAGTACCTGAAGTAAGCATCCAAGGTCCCTGATGAGAACTATTCATCTACACACCCGCCCTCAATTCGTTCATCCATCTGTTTGGCTATCAGTTCATAAATATAATTTTCAGCTATGGCTTATGTCTGCATTTGCCACATTTGGCTTCTTCTGGAACAGATTTATGATGCACACCTCACATCTATGACGTAAAAGTCTAATAAAATGCAACATGACCGTTCAGACTGTAGATGCTTTGTAAACTGTCGACAATGTACCCAATTTAGGGCCGTTTACGGAAGTGGATTTTTTTGGTAGTGCAAAGATCAGAATTGGGCCGCTCAGACCGGCTCAAAAAATCCAGATTTGGTTTACATTTGCCATCTGTGTGAACGTAGCATTAGTGGGCAAAACATGTTTAATCCTTCACCGAAGAAGGTGTGAACTCTGACATTCTCTAATACGATTGTCCTTCCATATCCCTTTGCAGCGCAAGAGGCGAGAGTCTGCTTCCAGCTCATCTTCAATAAAAAAGGCGAAGAAGCCCTGATGAGAGCTCATACAGTCTGGAGGACAAACGACTGGGCTACTTATCCTGATGACAGTGGAGTGCCCAGGAGTCTTATGGCTGGACAAGATGGACACAATCAGGGCGGTCACCATATTACTGTCCATTTACGCAGACACACCACCGGCTCCACACACACACATAAACACAACCCCTCACCTACTAACGAGACCTCTCCAAACCCTCCCCGTCTGGCCGTGACAAAGGCAATGACTGAGTGACATTTCATTCCATTACTGCTCGTCTCCCTGCCTCCACCACCGGTTGCCCATAGATGAGGCAAGAGCAACTGTAAATTGCAAGGTTGAACTAATCGGGACAGGGTGAAGAAGGTGGGAATGCCTGGGTAATTGAAATGAATTGGAATGAAAGACCAGAGGCAGGGAGTGGGTGGACCTGGAACCGCAATGCTCATTGGAGTCATCGGAGGTTTTTTTTTTTTTTTGTAGCCTAATAATCCAATGGTGTTTACTGGAAATGTGTTCCAGGGTCATCTCGCAGAGCTGGATCCCTCGAGACTTGGAGTTCTGTTCACTTCCTTCTGTCTATTTTTGTGTTGAACTGTCTTATTGTTCTTTTATGATTACTTAAAAAAATTTTCTGCTTACAAGAAACAACAAAATAAAAATGTTTTTTTTTTCTAGTTGTGTCTAGTTGTTTCTTTTCAGATGGTGTGGACTTGGAGGGTAATAAGTGTTGAATACAGATTTGTTCAGAAAATTGTAGGATCTTGACATTCTTACCTTACCTGTCATCTAAGTTAAGTGACAACTAATGACTCCATTAATATGATAATTAAGCAGAGCCAATGAAACTTCATTAAGTTTCCCCCTTCTCATAATATTGCTAATTGCTTGTCAATTATGGTGTTTAGCCTACTTAGGCATTAATTTCTATGCAAATTTTGAATATGTTTTCCAGGAAAGGAAAGCTTTTTGATTTGGGGATACGCATTAGTAGTTTATCAGGTCTTGGAAAAAGTATTGTTACCCTCTAAAACAAATGTGTCAAACTTATGGACCAGGGCCAAAATGTGGCCATAGATATCTAAAATTGTAACTTCCCATTTCTAAAGTTTATATTTTGTCTGTGTACTGCCAGGATCCTCTGTGAGCCTGAGCATACAAGCAGAGCTGCAATGGAATGGTTTAGATCAAATCATATTTATGTATCAGAAATCTAGACCTAAATCTAATTGAGAATCTTAGGCAAGACTTGAAACTTCAAATTCACAGATTCTGTCTGGTGCAAAAAATTTTAATCTGTAACATGGCCCTTTTAAATTTAGTACAAGTATGTATCAATTTTTGGAACATAGCTCTAAATCAATTTTTTAAAAATGTTTTGAAATTGCACATTTTTACAGCAAAATAATCCTGATTTGATCTAAACCGTTGCATACAATAAATTAATTCATTAGTCCAAATCCCATTTTAATTTTCTTTTTAAATTATGGTGATAGTTTATGATGGCTTATATGTGTTTTATGGATGGCATTTGACTTTTAGATAAAAATATATACATATATGTTACTATTTTGAGGTTTTTATTTGTACTTTTCTTTTTAACAATGTCTCTTAGAGATTCTCCAGATGTTTCACAGACTTGGCTCTGTGCATGGCACATGTGGAACATTTTAAACAAATCTAATCATGAGAAAACGTCTGCTTGTATTTTTCCAACTAATTTGTTTACAAATTTAACTTTGTTTACATGAGAAGCAATATTATTTTTGTAATTTTAAGATGTTGCAGCACCTGATATTTTGTCATAAGGCTAAGAGGCTTTTATCTCTGTTTTTCCATCTTTAACCTGTAGAAAAAAATATACCACCTACAGAAATATTTCTGCTATGTCCTACAATTTGTAATGTGTTGTCTACTGTTGTACCCTTTGAGTCATTTTTAACTTCAGAATGACAGATAGTTCGAACCGGGGTTATGTTTTGAGTGTTGCTGAGATTTTTAGTGAGCATTTAAAGCCTTTAATTTTTAATTTAAAAGTTTTGCTTCATGTTTTTTCTGTATAAAAAAACATGAAAAAAAAAATCATATTTTTGCTTTATCTTCAAATTAAAAATTCTGCCCTCTTGAAATGTGCATTAATCAATTCTGTAATCAACCTACTTTTTATTCACAGCTTCAGTAAGCTCTGCTAAGGTTACAGTAGTATACCCATCCTGACTCTGAAGGCCATTTGATTGAGACGGAGAGAGAAAAAGAGTGAGAGGAGGCAAGTAAACATGGGTAAAATGGATTCCCTGTGTCTATATTTCATGTTGAAAATTGGCTCATAAATCCAGTGGCTTGATCTATGGAACTCGTCGTTGGCTGAAAAAACCTCCGTAAATGTGTAATTTCTCCCTTGACAGAACACAGCCGAAAGGCTATCTTTCTTTCGCCTCCTCCTCCTCCCTTCTCTCAGCCCTTCTTCTCTGTCTTTCATTCTCTCTCTCTCTCTACAGGTCGGCTGTTGGTTAATGCCCTCCCCCCTCCTCTCCTTTCATGCTCCTCTGATATCTTCTTCATCACTGCCCATCCATTTATTAAAACTGGGGCTTCCTTGCTACACCTCTTAGTATCAAAAGAGTCCCAAGTTACAAGGCTGATATAAAATGAGAAGGTTGTAAAAAAAAATACTAGCATAAATAGAAAATCAGCAGGTAGAGAAGTATAGTCAGCCAAGTCTGAATGATAAAGACCCCCATAGCCCCAATCTAGCTTGCTCTGCCATGAACTCCATCCAGGCTCTGATGTGAAAAGCATGAGGCAGAACACCACAGGAGAGTGTCTCATAATGTGGCTGGGATGGGATCTCTTTATCAAGGCCAGGCCGAGGCTTTAATCACGGCCTAAGAGGTGTGCCGGCTTTTTATCATAATTGAACTGTAGCCAGGCTAATCGCTGGCATTTGTCACTGTCGACCGGCTGCTCGACTACACCGGCGGCCCAAACTGCTGGTGGGAAGAAGTGTGGTATCAAGAGCTTAGTAGCCCTCAGGATTGTGTTTTGGCAAACTTGTGATTCCTGCATACTTCTAGCAACATTTTTTCTATTTCTATCAACTTTTTGCTGTTGATACTTGATGTTCCATCCGTACAAGGTTCACTGATGTTGTTTGGTTTACCTGCTTTAGCTTTATGATATGATACTTTGGTTTCTGTGTCATTTACAGTGCCCAAAGTGTAAACTTGGCAGACAACGCTGCGGCAGTAGACCAAATCCAGCCCATGAAAATGAACATTTTAAATAATAATGGTAATGCTTCTCTTCTTTTGTTATTTTTGCTTGGCCAAAACTCTGTCTCCTTACTCACCGTAGCTTTAGGTATGAGAAATCGATCAAATTTGTGTCTGGGATCATCTGATGAAGCACTGATGAAGAACAAAGGAGAACTCCCTGTACAATGTTGAGGGTACAGTGGTGACCAATGGTAAGAACAAGTCCTGATAGTTACAGTAAGAAAAATTTAATACAACAGCTATGTTTCATAAATACCACTTATAAAGAAGGAAGAGGTTTGTACTTTTCATTATAGCATTGTATGTACAGCTTAAATGTGAGAGACAGAATCTAAAAAAAAACTCCATAATATCACATTGTATGAATAAAAAATAATTATGAATCATTTTATTGCAAACCAGCAATAATTCTGGCTCTCACAAATCATTAAAAAGCCCTTCTATCCTCCACTTATTACCTGTATTAATTGTGTCTGTTTGAACTTGTTACATGAAAAAAAAACACTTAATCAAACTCTAACCTCTCCACACAGCAGGCAGCTGTAGCAACAATAAATTAATCCACATTCCTGTAACTGAAAAATTTGTTTAGTATTATGTACAATTAAGCCTAAAATTGCTAATTTGTCTTAGACCACAAAGAATGTACATCTATTGGATGTGCTTTATTAAAGTCTATTTTAAGAATGTGTTTTTAATTTGGCATCTGCTTGACAACAAAAAAACAAATTTCAGATTTTTTTTAACTCTTGTAAGTAAGTTGCTAAAGTAGCTAAAGTAAGGGACTAAATTAAATGCTTCAACCAACCAAGAAATGAAAATGTATTGCTATATATCTTGTTCTCTGTTTTTATGATCTAATACAACATAACAGACAAAGCTCAACAACTTTTGTACCTCTGAAATAAAATGCCTGTCAGTATTTGAACAACTCTATATTTATGACAGTGGCATAAAAAGTTACAGCACCACTGAAATAGAGCACAGCCGACATATATCACAGATATCTCTGGATATTATTAGATTGCCACTGATTTCTCTCTTTGGTAATGTCACCAATTTCCTGCGCAGTGAAGAGACAGCATCCGTGCATTAGCAATTGCTCCAACATCTGTGCCATAAAAATGTCCAAACCAGACTCTCGCCCCCATGCCCTTCTCTCATCTTCACATCTCTTCGACTTTCACCTTTTCCTGTATTTGGGTCACCTTGAGGGAGCAAACTTTTAATCATCATTCCACATCAAATTCACTTGTGCCCTCTGGGACGCTGAGCTGCAACAATGAGGAGGGAAGTTGGGGGAGATAAAGTACCCACAGGGCTGGACAGTAGATGTCATTTTCACTGGATGTTTTTTCGCTGGTGGGTGGGAGAGGCCTACGACAACACAAACTCAATCACTAGTGCTAAGCAGTGCTTACAGCTAGGAATTAACCCCACTGTCCACTCTCCACATTCAAGCCCCAGGGTGGAAGAGGAGAGTGGAGTGGAGCAACCAGGTGAACTAAATCTGGACTTCCCTTTTTCCAGGGCTGTTGCTCTTTGGAACATCTGCAGGCAGATGCTGTTGCCTTTCAAGATGTCCTACCTTGAAACGGCTGATGCAGAGTGACAGACGTGCAATTTTATAATGAGGGGGAACTGAATTTTCCAGTTGGAAGTTTAGATCCATTGTTGTTCTGACCAAATATTAAAACCAACGTGGACATCTTGATGAATTTTCTCTATCCCTGCTCTGTCCGTCTGGTGTTTTAAAAAGAAGGGTTTAGTTCACCATGGGAAAATTTGAAATTATCCACATTTCTGCCATTTTATTTGATCATGTTTCATTCATGCTTGCTTCAGTTAAAAAATCAAAAATGTCATGTGATTTAACTTTTGGGATCAACATGAAAATTGGTAATCTTCCAGCATTTTGGACATAATGGTGTGTGTGAAGAAAAAGCAAAAACAGAAGAAAAGTCTAAGGAGGTAATTATTTTTCCAATATTAGCTTTTATGCTATTTTTCTGCTTTTCTGTAAAAAAGGGTATGGCCTCACCTGTTCTATTTATGACTTAACAGCACTTATTAGGTTGGATATATTTTCACATATTTTATTATTCATTGTGGTCCACAGAATTGATAGCAGAAGGCCAGGCAGTGTCAGGAAACGATGGTTCATTCAGCTCGGACGCACAGTTGCAGGTCCACTTATCACCAAGACCAGGGTGGAGGGTCGAGCCCCCGTCTGTTCTGTTGGTGCTCAGAAACAAATCAGTTTGATTTGATTTGTCAGTGAGAGACAGAGAATCTCTGAACAATGTGTGACAAGGGTTTCTTTGCCAAACCAATGCAATGAATGTCTTTTTGTCTCTTTAACTGCACAAGTTCAGTTCCAACAGAAGAGGCAGGCAGGGGTGGGGGGAGAGAAAAATCCAATTTACCATGTGGATCCACAGCTGTCACTGCGAGGGAATTAAACATTAACCATAACTCACAGTGGGTGTTGAGCAGGTCAGCAAAAGGCATGGAGGGAAACATCACTCTGGGGTGCAATAAGAAAGGATTTTAACCTATGACTCCTGCAATAATGCTGCTAGTAAAAATCCTCCTCAGCAACAGCAGCTATTTACTGTGCCGGTTAACAATCACCCAACAGTTTTAAAACTTCACATTTGTCTGTTTTACAAACCAGGAGGAAATGCATAAACTGTCAGCATAAACACAATGTTTTCCCAGCCGCTGAGTCCTGAAGAAGTTCCTGTGATACTCCATGAAGGGGGGGCAGAGGAGGGTTTGGTGAGATGCTGTAGCAGCAAGCCGTCCCGGTGTCATCACCCACACAGGCTGACTACTTGCCTGGCTGGCCCGCCACCACCAGAGCCTCAATTACCTGACTGACGTTTCATTAGCGCCTGCAGCTGATCCCGTGGCTGAGAGGCAGCGGGGCGCAGAGGAGCATGGAGGAGGCTTCAACGCATTACATTCCCCTGCGCTGTCAGTGTCACAGCTCCGAGTGCAGCCACACAACCCACTCATTACTTTGCCGTCATTTAGTTCATGCTCTTATTAAGTTGGACTGTGTATACTAAAATAGAGCTGCATGGCTGAGTTTTATCTGGTGACACCGGCTTGGAGATGACATTCACAAACCTGCCCCGGATCGTTGGAGGAGCTGGGGGGCGGGGGGAAGAAGAGAGGGAGGCTGTCGGTGCATGCATGAGACAAATCAATCTGGTGCAGCGTGTTGATCAGAAGTTTATTTGCTATCATGTACATGTTTGGGACCAAATATGTGTGGCTGCACTCCCTGAACTGATACCTGGGTTGGTGCATGGCCTCTTCATCCTTGAGGGTTAGCAGAGGCCATGTCAGAGATGATCCAAGGCGAAGCTGAAGGGGGGCTTAGCGAGACCCCAGGCCTGAGCCTCTTCCGCACAGCCCACGCTTGGCTGGCCTCTCCTTCCCATTTGTCATCCTGGGCCAGTAAAACCACCGGAGAGATTAGGGCAGAGCAGAGGGACTGGAGGAGTAGCAGGGAATAAGAGGATCAGTTAAGCTATAAACACAGACAAGTTTGTGTCTCTCACCCTCTCGGGCACAGTGACAGTTTGTAATGGCTGTCAAAAGTTCGCTGGGTGCAGTACATCTTTCTTTAAAGAACGCTGTAGTGTCTGATTGTACCAAACAGCAAGGACAAGAGTTACGACAGCTTTACATCCCCCCCACATTTTGATCAGATGTTGTATGAAAAGTGGGCAGAGCACGTTAACCGTATCGACCCATATTGACCCAAGCTAATGAACCGTGGCCCAGCGAGGCCGAGAAAATACAAAGGTTTGCTATAATTACAAATCTGTGGCATAGACCATTAGTCAAATCCGGATAGCTCCTTCATTTCCATATTTTTGAATATTGTACTTAATTATGCAAAGGGGACAGTGAGGTAGATGAGAAGTTTTAAGAAAGCCTCATAAAGTCCTTATTAAGAGCAGAGGGGATTAATGACAGTTAATATGAGGGCAATCAAACATTTAATGCAAAGGCCCTCCTGCAGGCAAACACTATTTAAATGAGTCAATTAGACATTCATTATCTTGGAGCCTATAAGTGGGGTGAGATCTGCATAAATGTTGGTGCAGAGCATAGCTGCCTCCTAAAAAAATGGAACAAATGAAATATTAAAAAAGTTAACAAGTCTGACACAGAAAATGCACAAATATTGATAGCTAGAG
The DNA here is from genome assembly GCA_903067055.1 of Poeciliopsis paucimaculata. Classification (NCBI taxonomy): domain Eukaryota; kingdom Metazoa; phylum Chordata; class Actinopteri; order Cyprinodontiformes; family Poeciliidae; genus Poeciliopsis; species Poeciliopsis paucimaculata. Next base: position 18,461 of record CAEGAD010074139.1, on the reverse strand, counting down.
GGCTGGTTACATGTTGCCATCAAATCAGAGGAGAATGCATGATTTCCATCGGAGATTGTCTCATAAATCATAATTATTGAGTTAGCGTGATCTCTCCTCCCAATTAGCCATGTAACATTGTTTGAGAAGAAAGGCAGAGAGGAACAAGAGAAGTCCTCCTGATGTCAAAATGTAAAATCCCAACAAATTGCATGCATGCGCCAAAGTTTGCCAAATCACTCCGGTTCTGATGAACCTCACTACAATACACTGATATATAGCAAAAACATACACATTCTGCAGAGGATGACTTGAATAATGTACCAAACTATGTAGATATATCACTGTCAGGACTTCCCTCCTCCTCATCCAATCCCTCTTTCTTTCTTTCTTTCTTTCTTTCTCTCTCTCTCTCAACGTCTGCCTCCACTCTTGTCAGTTGCCCTAGCACACAATTACTGTGCGTGATTGCTATCAGGCGGGACGGTCGGGGAGGCTCCCAAATTACGGCCTAAATAGGATTTCCTACACGGCGAAGGGCACAGGCCTGGACATGGTAATGAAAGCCTATACATCACAATCAGGCCGACAATCCTATTCATACTGCAACACATTACTCTCACTCCTCATAATTATAGAGGGGTGACAGACGGGCCTGTGAGGCACGGTGGAGGAGCAGCGAGGTGGCAGCAGGAGGGGGAAGTATAGCTGGAGTGGCTACACGGTTTTTGAGTGGCTTCCTCTCCTCACTCGTGATCTCCTGATACCTTGACCAGAATAGGTGGACTCAGTTCTGCTTAGTTCTACCATGCAGATACAGTATACCAGGAGGGTCAAACTCATTTTCATTTTGGCCCTTGTCAAGGTCACGAATGTCCTCAAAGGGCCAATTATGACACAATGTTTAGATAAAAATACCCATTCACAAAGTGTTGAAATATTTAAAAAATAACTGTCTGTATACAATGAGTACTTCTTAAAATTAAATAATATTGGATATCTTTTCACATTTATGTAATTTGGCACTGTACAGATAAAAACGTGTTTGATTTGATTGATAAAATGACATTTGAAAGAAATGAAAGTGTTATACTAAAGGTTCCGGGCTTCAAGTTTGACACGTGAGCAATATGAAGTCATGAGAGAATTAGAACAACTTGTGAGTGTTTTAGTTTTAATTTATTATTTTATGTGGACAGAAAGACAATTCTGAAAAATGCAACCAATTTAAAACAGGAGAAAAGACATTTTAAAATATAATTTTCAGAATTTTATTTAAAACAATACAATTTATGGTGAGCAATACTTCAGATGGTTAAAATACCACATCAGGTTCAATTGATTCAGATGCTTTTACTCAGTATTTTGACAGAAATGTGACGATGGATTGCAAGATTGTGTTCAGGTGCGATTGTAACACTTTGCCATGCTGCATGGACAGAAGATCTGCAAAGCAATACTCCAAAACCATGACAATAAAGGAGCAAATTAAAGAGATCTCAGAGGAATAATGAATAATTCTGGCCAGTTTATGGGAAATATTCTACAAGTGGAGATAATTCAGACCAACTACCACGTTCATACTCTGACAGTCCAACAGTTCACCTTGAAAGTAAAATGCAAGATGCTTAAAGAAGCAACGACTTACTTAAGCTGTAAATCCCTCCAGGAGACCTACAACAGCATTTTGCTACTGTTGATAAGTAAGTGCATATTTGTTCAATCAGAAAGAGACACCGCATATTAAATTTTCATGGGAGGTGAACAATACAGGAGCCTTTGCTTTCTGGGAGAAACAGACTGAAGTTTTTCAGAGGATACCTCAATTTTGTTGACATCCTTCATTTGTTGAGTAAAACAAAGCAAGTTTGTCTTTTCAGAGAAATAAATCACTTTCTTTAAGCAGGCGCATAAAAAAAATAAAGATTAAACACCAATGTGTGATCATTTCTCACTTTATAACAATATTTAATGGGGAAAGGTCCTAATTTTTTCACATGAGAAGATATGCACTGGAATTTAGGCATCTTTTCCCCAGTGGAACAATTCTTCCACTGGGACAATGACTGCATCTTCCATCAGAGTGACTGACACACATGAACCAACCCCCCCCTCACAGTGAGACATGTGATGAGAAGTGTGTGTTTGTGTGTGTGTGTGTGGGGGGGGGCTTCTTTGCGATCAATACTCTGAGTAGGAATCAGCGATGGGAAGAATAAGACAATGGCCTATCAGATTGAGGTTGACTTCTCCTTGTATGTGTGGCAGGCCTGCAACAATAGATTGGCCCAGAAATCCGATGGCACTTGCCGACAGAGGGAAAAAAGTGGGGAGACAGATGAAAAGAGAGATTGCTAATGCTCTTCAAGCAGGCATTTTAATCTGTGACACTGGAGGGATTTGGTGAAAGCCATTATCAAACAGCGACCCTACCACCCCACCTTCCTCTCTGCCCTTCTTCTATTCTGATAAGCAACCTTATCAGAGCTCTTGGCGGAGAACACGGATGTGTCTGTGTGTGTATGCATCCACATGCATGCATGTGTTTGTGCTGCTAAATAGGATATTCCAAATGGGATGCATAGGCTCCAAGAAAGCTCTATTTTATCGATGTAAATCAATTTAAGAACTCAGTCAAATGGTAAGCATAGCAAAGTGGATTCAGATCACAATAACATGGATCTCTGAAGAAACAAACGTGTCCCACAAAGAGACGAAATGAGCTTCGTGGTGTGCATTCACCGCCGAGGCCTGGGGGGAGAAGCAACCTTGATATTGTCTTCATGAGTGTCTAACCTGCAGATGACTCCCATCTTATGACTGCATCACAGTATGAACTTAAAGATAAATGAGATTAAGGTAAGTTTCTGCTCACCACAGATTGCATTTGTAGAGTGACTTGCAAAAGTTTTCAAACCCCTTGAACTTCTTCACTTTTCGTCACATTTATATTGGAATTCTGCACGACAGACAAATGAAGGCTGATGTGCAGAGTTAGTTTCTGCCACACATACATTTTTGCTTGTGGACTAAAAGATTCAGTTCAGATGAGACTTCATGGGGCTTTCTTTTAAGAAAGCTATTTTAAATACCAAAACCTACCTTAGTATCTACAGTATCTGTAGCAACTGCTTGACGCTATCATGCCAATATGCATCAAAATCTCTAAGGAATGTTTTTGATACTTGATTTAATCTGGGAAATGGAAAATTAAAGCAGTTTAGAGGGCAAAAGGAATCCAAACAAATATTAGAAATGTGTACCTAATACAGTGGCCAGCAAGTGTCTGTCATCTGTCTTCAAAATGGTGGGGGTTAACTGGTGTGTGCTTGAGTGAGTGTGCAAAGATTCACATATTTGCATGTGAGCAAAGCCTCTGTGTGTTTGGTGTGTATGTGTCTGCTCAACATGGTGTCCCTTCTATGATCAGGACAATCCATCAGGCTTTGCTGCTCATTAATCACCAGGGAGACACACACATACACATACCTACCTTTGGGATCAGGGCAGGCAGTGATGAACAGTGAGGTTAGTTTAGTGGAGCACTAACACCTGGACCACAGAGAGCAAGTAAGTCCAACATGACGTGAAAAACCTGCAGTGACAGAATCTGCAACTCAGAAATCTAATTCAAACTTGTAATATATTAAAGGATTATCCTTTGTATTCTAAGAAACTGACACATTTTTACGTGTGCACCATAATGAGTTCTTTATATGATGTATCAATATTTTATCATGTGATATAGCTGAAGTCTGCTTTTCATCTTAGTCTTTGTTCTCACAGTTTGAGTTTGGTGAGAGTTTTGCTGAGTCTTAACACCTACATCTGAATGTTTTACAAGAAGTGTTGGAAAGATGTGGCTAATTCTTCCTCACGCGTAAGTTAATTTAACTGCTTTGTTTTTATTTGGACCTGAAATTTGTTAAAAATGTTCTTAGAGAGCCATTTTAAACACATGTTGTGAATTCTTAAGGTTCTAAAGTTACATGACTTTTAATTTGATGTTGGATGTACTCTGTGTGTTGGCCCTTATATATACCTGTCCTATCCAGACTGAAGCTAATTTACTGCTGGGAAAATGTTGCCTGAATTTAACAAACAATAGACATCCATGGATGTCTCATTAATGCCCATTTCAGGTTGGCCAATCTTTATCTTGATTTAGCCAAGAAGAAATCTGTGCACATTTGACTTTTTCAGCCTAACTGTTATGTAAAAAGTAGCTTAGACAGAGACATTGCAGAACCGCTTTTTAAGCCTTTATGACAAAGGCAGACAACTTTTTAAACCTCATTCAGACATCAAGTATCATCTTGATATGAATTATTATTCACTTTTCAACAATATTTATGTGATTACATTTAAGGCAAAGTCACATTCTCTGTATATTGAGAGCAAAATTTTTCTCTTGCTAAGAAATTACTTTCTTTAGTTGCAGAATTAAATATTTTGCATTTTATTATATAAGTTCATTACAGTATATGTATATGACTGATATAAGTAAAAAAAATCGTATATCGGTCATAGCAGATAATGGTGAATTTTAGGAGCTAGACTAATGTTTGTCTAACCATTTTGTGGATGCTACTTTGATACACATCAAATGGATATATGCTGCTGCTTATCAAATTTGTCCTTTGGTGATAGTGCTTCCAAAGAAATTTTTTTTCATTATTTTGGTCTGGTTTTTATGTACTGTCAGGAGGAGACAAGCAGAATGTTCTGCCCTTTAACAGTAACAAAGGTGTTATCACTAAGGATCTGAACACACAAATGTGGCTGTTGGTGATCTTAGACACTATAGGACTCTGTAAACTTCTTGAGCCGATATTTCATTGCGAGTATGTCATTGTTGGATGGTGGATGCCACCTTTACAGTCTGGAAGTCTTGTCTGTGTCTCCATTTGTGGCCTCTCACTATGGATCATCAGATCAGAGCGGAGCAGCCCTCCATAGAACCAGCGTACTGGCTAATTCAGTATTGATCCTGGCCTCTGGACCAATTTCCACTAGTGTTTGGTTTGGGACTACAGTTTCGGTCATGCTCTGCCTGTCCCTTAGAGGCCAGGGAGAAACCTCGGCTGCTCTCTTATCACTCAGACAGAAATCACACTCGCAAAAAAAGTGTGTGGAAAGGATAGAGATGCGGAGTGAAAGGCGAGAGGATAGTGCTGCTGGCTTGCAGAGAAAGGGGGGAGAGGTCATTAGTGAGTGGTGATGAGTTCTTGACTTTGAAAGAACCCACTTGAGTCTGGCTTTGTGTGAGTTTGTAGTGGATTATATAGTCTACACCAGGGATCTGCAACTCCAGTCCTTGAGGGCCACAGTCCTGCGACTTTTGGATACATTTCTGCTCCAACACACTTGAATGAGGTTTGAATTACCTCCTTAGTATATTAGTAAGTTTTGGGAAAGCCTGTTCATTAACCATTCATTTAATTCTGGTGTGTTGGAGCAGATGCGTCCAAACACTGCAAGAGAGTGGCATTCAAGAAGTGGAAATGCAGAGTCTGTGGTTAGCATCTATGGACTGATACCTACTGATTCTGAGTCAGGAAAAATTTAGATTTGAGTTGTCATCAGCAGGTAGAGACGTTACACAAGTATCTCTGTTGGAAAAGGGGCCACATACATCTCAACGTCTCAACATTATGGTTTGTTCCCTGTTCTCCATGATGTTGTTTGTTCTGGATTGTTCTCAAAGATACTTTTAAAGCGTTCCAAGAACAGCTGTGTTAATACTGAAAATGACTGGTACGCAATATTGTGGACTATTCTGGGTGGCTCATAAATGCAATCACTGCACTATTATGGGTAAGGACATGAATACAGCCTTTTCCAAGTTTACTTTGTAAAAAAACAAATAAAACAACAAAAAACACAATATGAAATCATATTTCTTTTACATTGCAATCATGAACTACGTTGTATTTGTTTCTGCCAGAAACCCTAGTTGAGTGAATTGAACGATGAAGCTGTAAAGTGGCAAAGTATGGAGAATTTCGAAGGGTGCGATAACTGAACTACCAGCTTTTATTTATTTATTTTTGCTTTACTTCTTCTGGTTCCTCTCTGACTGGGACACAGAGGTCAGTTCTTCCTGAAGGTTACTGTGGGGCTTTGGTAGACAGCGTGATATGACTGGAGGGGATTCGTTAGGATTGTATGGCTAAGTAAATGTCTGTTGATCCAGGTCAGTGACAGCCAGATACACACTCCTGATGCTCCAATCCAATTTCTCACACACACCCACAGAAGTAAGAATGGATGAGATAAAGCGCCTCACATTCCTTGTATACTTCCTTTCTTCTCTTTACCTCTGCTCTCTCCTTCTCCATTGCTGCTGTCTTCATATTGCTGTCCTCACCTTCTTCTCTTTATCTTCCCACCTCTCACTTCCCAACCATGCCTGTGTGTCCTCTCCCTTCCCTACCTGTCCCTTCTGCCTCTCCCACACCAGCTTGCCTCTGTCTCCCTTTTTCTTCCTTTCTAGGAACAACATTCCTTGGACTAATTGTGATTCTGTCAGCAGGTAAATGCTTTGTGACCGGCCACTGACAGTCACGCCAGCCAGCCAGCCCCGACCCCCTCTCCTTGGTTGCCTCTGACAGTCATTGTGAGGCAGACGGGACTGCTCCAGCGACGCTGGCAGTCAGTTGGAAGGCAGTGTATATGGACATGGCCTCTCAGCTGAATAGCGAGACTCCAACTGTCTGCGAGTGTGTGACACTCCCATTACCCTGCCACGGAAAAAGGTAGACAGCCAAAGAACGGCTGGATAATGCACTGTCTGACTGACAATACACTTTACCCTTCACACACTGTGCTTCTCACCTCGTCTCTGGGCCGATGACAACGTCGACTTGATACTGTCAGGTTAGGAGGCAGCTGGTGCAACATGTCAGCGCTAACACTGTTGACTCCTGATGTTTAACATGAGAGCAAATGCAAAGGAGGCTGGGTCAGGTGGAAATGGAAAGTGATGATGAATGATGTATTAGAGAGAATAAAGGAAAAGCAGTATTTTCATCGTGAACCCCAACACCTGTCATGAGGAAATCTTTTCTCTTACAACCAACAAAAAGCTGAAATAATATTTTATTATAAAGCTGTCGACAATATTTTCTTGGAAAAAGGAAAATGTGTCTCAGTGCAGTGCTTTGACGACCACGCTTGGCTAATTAAAGCCGGCTGTTGACAGTTGTCAACATGACCGTCAGCGTGATGCTCCCCAGAGGGTCTTGTTAGCATGCTAATGCTAATCCCCTATGACGGCGGACAGGGCAGCAATGTCCCCTGTAGCTCCGGCTGCTGTGACCCCAGCATTTGGTAGGACAAGCACGGTGATGTGCTAACATGGAGATGTGACGATGTGCATGTCACACATCTGTAATTAGAAAGAAGGGGCGTTCGGTGAGCGAGCTTGAGGGGACATTCGATCTGCGTTCAGAAAGAGCAGTCTGGGTCTGCAACTGACTTAAAAAAGAGCAACTGGTTTCAAAAGCATTTAAAAACGAATTTAACTCCAGTGAGCTTCCGCTGGAGGATGGATGTGAGTGGATATATTAAGAAAATCAACACAGGCTATAAAAATTTGGGATAGCCCTTTAAATTTTGAGTTTTTTTTTTTTTTTTTAAAGAAATAGTTATAAGACTATTTTAATTGTACTTAAAACAACACATACAACAACAACAAAAAACCTTTCCTGGGAGAGAGATAAGTTTGATTACTTTACCTCTACAAAGCTAATTCACAAATACTTAAATAAGAGTTCCTGCAGCCGTCCACCAGTCTCTGATTTTGGTCAGCTGTACTTCGTGCCCTACTCCCTGCTTTCAGCTGTGAAGTTTTTCTATGTATTTTTTCCATATATGTCATGTTCACCCCACGGCATCTCAGTGAGATTAAGAGCTGGGCTTTGACTCTGCTCTTGACTTGTCCAATGCAAACTGTGAGAGACAAAATTAGACTAAATTAATTAAAATTTTTACACTTAGTTCTTGTTAGAAAATGTTTGGGATCATGTTTTTCCCAAACATAGTCTTCTCTTCTAGTGTCCAGAGAATTTAAACCCAGGTCTTTGTTTTTCTTTCATGCATTTCAGTCTGGCCTTTATGTTTTCTTATAGAGCAAACAGGTTTTCTCCGTTCACACCTCTAATTGTACGTAATTTTATCAAGAGCCTACTCCAGGTCCTCTGATAACATTTTAGAATTTGGAGGCTTCTTTTAACATTTTGGTTTACCATTATCTCAAATGTTTGCTTTATTAAAATTGACATTAAACATCCATCTACACAAACATGTTAGAATGACCTACAGGCTGAAGTGTCCTAGTTTTTCATGATTGTACCATCTCTGCTTTATTACCATTTCAGCTAAAGGAAGTGAAAGGAGAGTTCCCACACCTGTTTCTTTCTCTCTCCCCCCCTCCAAGGGAAGGTCAAGGACACATGTATATTCATGGAGGAGCCTGGCACAGGATCGATGGCTTTTAATTGTTTTCTTTTGGTTGTTGGAGGGACGTGCCAGCGTCTATTGATCTATTTGAACAGAGGCCACTCAGAGAGCACGACGGAGAGACCTTTCACTGACTGAACACCAATACTACGTCTGTGTGAGCGAAGGCTGAGGACTGTGCGGTGATTAAGGTTTTGACACACAAAATCACAGCCTGCATGAAAGAGTCTCATGGGGGATCGAGGGAGATAGAAATGTGGAGCAACAGACAAGGGTAACACTTAAGTTCATTTAATTGATGTGTCACACAGAAAAACTTATTATTTTACATCTGTACAACAAGAATAAAAAGATCTTTGAGAAATAAAAATTTAATGTTTTTTTTTTTTATTATTATTATTCTATTTTCAGAAAGTTTTTGATTCAATGTCATTTCATGATGATAAAATACAAACTAATTTTACAAGTGAATATTTCCAGGGCCAATAATATGTTGGGTTGTTCTTTCGTAAGATTTCAGAGGTAAATATATAATTTTTTGTCGTTACAGATACAATCCACATACATCAGAACCTGGTTTTATGCAATCAAAAGATCAGCTAGGAAAAGACATTGCAAATTAAGTTTGGTCCTAAATGTTTCAGTGTATTTTGTTTGTTTATTCTTAACATTTGTCCCTTTATAAAAAATATAGATTGAATTTAATTTGGATAATTAATAGATGTGAACTGTCAAGAAATCAGATTATATTTAAAAAAAATTGTGCATCCATCCATCCGTCCTATGGACCATTCACAGTGTGGTCCATAGACCACACTGTGAAACTCCATCTGTTTTGTGTTTATACTTTTAAAGTTACATATATGAACGTTTAATTCTCTACTACTTTTCAAGCTAAAACAGCTACAATTCTTTATTTATAATCTTAATTTATAGTTGTAATATGGATACTCATTTATAATAATTTTTGTCATTATAGATTAGCTTTTTTCCTCAAATTTGTCTTACATGAATTTTTATTGCTGTATATTTGTCAGCAGCTCTGTTGGATTGAGCTCTGATTACTTTGAAGGTCGTTGGAGTACACCAAACCCATCTTCAGCTCAAACTGGTTCACAAAACCAGTTTGACTTGCTTTGTGTCATGGTTCATTGTAGTTGATAGTCAACAGAAGAGCACAGGATCACTGGTTTTTCTAACTTCTACAAATTGAAGGTAGGCTTACTGTTGGTCTTTCAAAAAACGGTTTGTTTTGGTTAAAAGAAAAACTGAATTCAAATATTGTAGCACAACATTTGGAGGTAATTTCCCAGTGAACTTGAAACTGCACAAAAAATTATTATTTTTTCCTTGAAAAATGAGAAAGAAATGTTCACTTTCCATTGACGGCATGCTTTTGAAGACTGAAAAGCTTTTTTTTTTTTTTACAAAGAATCTTTAAAAAAAATCATTAGGGTTTCGACAGAGCTGTATTCTTTTGGAAAGGATTGATATGAAAATGTTTGCACTGTGAATACCGGATGAAAGCTTTCACCTGCCTCCCAGGTCAAGCAGATCATTCCCCTGCAGAGATTATCCCCTTCAGAGGTCTCCTTAATCTCTTTCATTTGTTCTTCTGTAGCTGGCTGAGTTTGTCAATTTGAACAGGAAAAAGTTGGGAGAGCAGGCAGCAAGAGGGTGCACAGACTGGAATATTAGCGGGAGGGGCGAGAAGATAAAAAAAGATTGTGACAGTCATCCATTTGACCTAGGCTGTTGAGTGAGCGCAGTCTGGCTTGTCAAATCTCTGTGCTAACAGTGAATAGCCATATCTGTGCAGAGCATAGAAGGGTGTCATGCACTATGGTTTCATGGTTCAGGATAAGGCTGGATAAAGCCATTGGAAGAATGACACACACACACATGCACGCACACACACACTTTTAAGTCTTTGCTTCTGTCTCACCCCATGGCTGGAAAGAGTGAGGACACATTTCAATCAGCTCAGTCTGTTTCTATGAAAACTGACTGTGGGTGAAAACTTCTGCAGTATTTTAAAGAGAAGAAACCATTTCTTGCTCCTAGATTAAAGCCTGTACCCTCCAATTACTGAACAATGAAGACCTTCCACTGCTCCCCCTTCTCTTCTCTCCTCTCTCTATGTCCCTGTAATAACCTCATCTACACACACGCATACACACGCGCACACACATTGGGCCTATTACTGCCTCATTAGCCTGAATCATGCAAGAATTAGACTCCAGCCTGCTGACAATTGCAAAGAGAATGGGTCTTTTTTTGTCTCAGGAGTCAGGGGTTAAGTTACCAATCAAAATAGCTGGGCAGATGTATTGAGACGTTTTAATATTGCCCACTGTGGAAGCTCGAAAAATTTTAATCTCTCTGTGGTGCCGCTGCCCCTTAAGGCAACTCAAATAAGAGCGAGTGGGGGGGGTGTTGGTGTTCAAAGAATTGATGTACCCGGTGGCATTTGGATAATTGTGTTGGAATTGCTGCCACCTTAAACAGCTTCCATGCAGAGCATCCTGTCTTGTTGTTGCTTAAACCACAGATTTCATTGTTTTCTCACAACCCACTGAAGGAAAAAAAGCACAGGGGAACTAATCAGTTCCTGGACAACGTGGGCCAGGTGTTCCTACATTTAATAGTATGTAAACTGCCAAGAGAAAGCAATGTTGTCTAGCTTCAACAAAAATCAGCTTATGCTCTGTCAGCGTACAGCCTCACAACACAGTTTAACATGCTGTAAAGCTTATTTATTCCTGTTTTACCTGTCAGAGCGCCGTTTCTCCTCTTCATTTCGTTTGTCTACACGTGGTAGGCTCCTTTTCATCACCCGCACACTCCCTCCCCATCGCTGTGGTCTTGTCCTCTCTCAGGGTTCAGACTAATGACTAGTGACAGTCCACTGAGGGGAGCGAGCTGTTTGCAGTCAGCAGTGCGTTTGTTGGTAATTATTTTCCAGAGTGTCACATTAGTGTCAGCCTCGTGGCTGTGAGAGAGCAGTGAAGGCCCTGGCTGGCGGGATGGGTAAGGCGGAGGGGGGAGATGGAAAGGGTGTGATGTTTGGTGGTGGGTAGTGGTGTATTTATGTGTGTAAATTGGAGTGGCGATGCCGAGCCGAGGACATGAGCGGTCACTGCTTTGTCTGACCTATAGCGATACACAAGACTTGACACTATGGGGATGGAAATGAACAGCGCAAAGCATATCTTTGCAAGGATTTCTACAACTTTCAAAATGCATCTGCTCTGTTGAGGCACTATAGTCTTAATTACAAGACATTTTATCAACATTTGACAGACAGATAAAAGTAATAGAAAGATTTTCTGTTTTTCTCTGCAGATACAGAAAGTCTTTTGGGATATATCACTGCCAGCTTTGCACATTTAGAGGCTAACATGTTTGCTCATTCTTATCTCCACAGTATAATGCTGCCACTAACACGTTTCACCATTGGTGGTTTTTTTCCATGAGGATGTGTATGCTTACCATCCAAGGTGCGGGCCAAAATGATTACATTTCTGACTCATTTGACCAGAACACTTCTTCACGTCCCTTAAGTGGCTTGTGGAAAACTTAAAACTGCTGAGAAAATCAAGAAAATCCAATTCAGAATTTCCTTTTTAAAGTGTTTGACCCTGCTTTTCTTTGGATGAAAGCTGAAAAAAAGATCGATCTTTGTTTTTTTAAGGATCTAAAATGTACGTCAATTGTAAGCCCGTTACATCTATCTACGGTAAATGGCAGATATATACACAACATATGAGGAATGACAAAATTGCTTGACTATGCAGTTCTGTTAAGTAGCTAACCCACAAATTCATAACATCATGAAGCAAATTTTCATTCTGTAGATGCTTTTAAGTGTCAGGAAGTAAAAAATTCGGCACCAGTCACTTTTGAAATGCATCAGTTAAAAACTACAGAGCAGGTACATATAAATTATGCAGACTAAAGAGCCTAATTTTGACAGAACAATTGCTTGATGTTGGTCATATCTTGCCTCATACACAATACCTGCAGAACTTTGCCTGTGACACTTTAACATCAAAGCGACAATGTGAGTAAGTTCAAACAATGTTGGTCCAATGGGTGTGGTGTGCTGTGAACGTAAAAAACATACAGAATACCTGAGTGTGCATGTGTGTTTGGTGGTGGGCAGCCACCAGGCCTCTTGGGAGGAAGCGATCAATGATTGAGACCATAATGCCTCTCTCTGTATTCATGCTCACATCCTCACTCACTGGCCGCTTTTGGGAGCTGTCTCTGTCTCTCTTTCTTTCTTACACGCACACATAACACACACACCACGCGTGTACAAGCTTCCACTGTTACCCACACGCCTGCACACATTGTCACATGTTCGACAGCTCATCTCTCACACGTTCCCTTCTACTCCATCTTGTCGCTGTCTGGTCGATGGCCTCTCTCTGTGCCTCACTTCCCCGATGCTCAGTTCGCTGGCAGACTTCTCTGCTCTGGCGCTGTCTCTCCCTATGTTAATTTAGTAGCTAACCTCTCTCTCCATAGCAGTGCTACCAGACAGTCTTCTGTGTTGATATACTGACGAAGAGTGCAGCACTGTGCTGAACAGCCACAGCTGACTCCAGAGGACTGAGAACTCTTCGTTTGCAGCACTGATTGTGGGAGAATAGTGATCCTGGCGGCACATTTTGCATTATAATCTCTGAAATATCAAATTCTCATCCAGTTGTTGGAATAAAAATAACATTTTCACCCATTTGTGTATTATTTAGCTTTTTATTTGGTCATGGATTTTGCTGACATCCTCCAGTAATTAGGCATTATGAGTCTCACAGCAAAAGCAAAAGATCACTAATTGGTGTATGGAAATGATTACAGCAGAAACTTAATTTACTCTGTGAACTGGGAAGAAACGGAGGGGGTATAAAAGAAATAAAAGCATGATTATTTATTGTTCACTACTCCAATTACATGCTGAGAAAGTTAAAAGACTCCTTGGATGACCTCTGGCACACTAATAAAAGAAGTGAAGAACTCTCATTGTGGTGATTTAATTAGTCTGAACTCATCTCTTGCTTGTTGGGAATTACGCCGTAGACAGCAACAGCTAAGGTGTGAAATTAAAATATATTAAAACAGCTTGAAAATAGCTTGAACCTCAATGCCCGAACAGAAGAAAGCAACAGTTTCATCACATAAAGCAGAACTTGTAAAATATAAAACCGGGAGTGTTAAGATGTTTCTCTTTGACTGTGTGCATGGTGGTCGAAAAGACAGCCAAGTGACTCACCTCCTGCCAGAAAACGAAAGCGCACAATTAACATCGCGTCCCATCATCCTCAGCTGAGCGGGCAGGCTCGTAATTGGCCGGCTGACCAGCCTGCGTGGCTCCGGGTGGCAATTTATTCTGGGAGCCGTGCAGTTTACCCTGGGCGGCTAACGGCCCCTGTGCCATAACCTGGCTCCGGCAGCGGGGACATCATTAACACTTCACTGGGCCTGCAGGACACACACCCATCATCCACTATACACCACCCACCGCCACTAGCACATGCGGCAAATTGGAGGAACAGGGAAGAAATAATAATCATAGTGTCGATGGAGACAGTCGTACTGAGTGTGCTCAATGATCAGCTTTCAAATTGTGATATTTCTGGGATTTTCACTGAAAAAGAAGGAGATTCTGTTAAAGGGTTATTCTAACCTGAGGAGAACTTTTTAGAGCTGATTATGAGTGAAAACGGAGGACATTTCGTCCTCCACCAAATCTTATTTTGGGATTTGGTGTCTGTGAGGAGGTCTGCTGGCATGTGGTTGATCCCTGAACCTTGTGTGTGTGAGTGAGTGAGAATGGGGCTTTTCTAAGAGTAATGACCTTGCCTTGCCACAAGGAAGACATGTGTTGCACACTCCTACATCAGACTGAGGGCAGCACGGTTATGGAGTCTGTCTCAGCTCTCGTTTATTTGTCTGTTTAAAGGTCTGCATCTGCCGTCTGACCCACCTCTTCAACCGACCGGCTGTCTTTAAGCGTGAGAGAGAAGGATGCACACATGGGAAGTTTTGTCACACTTTGAGGAACAAAGGTGTTGATTACCTGCTCTGGTCGAACTTATAATCCTTTATTGAAAAACTCTTTGAGCATTTCAGCATTGAGTTTTCTCCAGTAGGTTGATAATATCCCCTCACTCTGTCATGCAAACCTTCTCCAAATCTTTCAGATTGTGAGAACATCTCTAGTCCACAGCTCTACTATTTATACTTGTCAGAATTAGTTTGACTAAGCCAATCCAATACATTAATTTTCTGATAATGAAGTCATTCTCTTGTGCAAAATCATTTCACTTCATCCTCAGGTTTCTAGCAGACAGCTGGAGGTTCTGGCTCAGAACTGACTGGTGTTATGATTTCACTCACCCCACTATGACAAACTAATTAAACAACTTTAATTCGATCTTTAGAAAGATAATCCCACAGCATGACGCTGCCACAACCACATTTCTTATGGTGCAATGTATTGTTTTTGTGCCAGACATGAAAGTTCTGGTTTTTCAACAGTACTTCTATGTTCTAGACATTTAAAGAATAGTTTTTATTGTGCAACTCCTTCTGAGTTGTTGTCAGCCTGTCGACTGCCTTCCTGGCCAGTTTCTAACTATGGCCCTTTCATCAGTTTTGGTTCTGTTTTTTGTCATGTAAAGTAATATGTTTTCTTTCATCCTTTTTCTGATTGATACCTATGTGCAATGAGCCTTGCTAGTCTCCCTGCAAAATAGTGTCACAATTCCATGTACGTTGAGTCTGGCTGTATGAGTTTTGTATTCAGGGATTTTGTATATTTTGGGGGATCTATGTTTTATCAGTGTTTACTTGTAGTTATTATCATGTGTGTCAGGGTTCCCCTGTGTATCCATCGTGTGCTCATTTATCAAACTCCCTCAGTTTCCTAATAGTTATGTTCTCCCAAACAACTGCTATGAATTGATTATAAATAAACTCACCTGGTTTCCATGGCACTTATCACTTCTCCTTGATACGATACGATAAGATAAGATAAGATAAGATAAGATAAGATAAGATAAGATAAGATAAGATAAGATAAGATAAGATAAGATAAGATATAATTTATCAGTCCCCATATGTGGAGATTACAGTGGACATAACAGCCCAGAAATTATCAATAACTTCCAATTTGTGCCTTCTTGTCAAGGCACAAGCAAATATTTAAGGGAGTAGCAATGAAGTCATTGGATAAGTGACTTCATTTAAAAAAAATATTTAATAGGTTTGCTGGTTTTTATTAGAGCACATAAGCACAATACTTTTGAGTTTTAATGAGGTGTGTAAATTTTCAAGAGCCTATCATCAGATATTTCTCAATTATCTTCTAAGTTTTCAGGCTGTTTGTACAACAAAAGCCAGCGATCACCCAGTGTGTTCCCTGTTCCCCATTTCTTCTGCTTGGCTATGATATTCCCAATTCCCTCATTTCCCATCCCAGGCCCGTGTCTCACCCTCTTATTTCACACACACACACCCACACGCCCGCTACACACACATGACACATGCACACAGGCTCACAGCCAAATGGCTGTTCATTAAAGACAGGGACCTGAGGGGAAGCAATCGTCTGAGCGACGGAAATTGCGTGTCACATTAGATTAGCGGTGTAAAGCCTCTGGATTGGCTCCGGGGAATAAGGAATTATTTCAATTACATTATTTCAAAAAGTCTTTAAGCAATACCAATACCGATAAAAACAAATTAAGAGTGATTTGGGCTGATTTGTGGCGCTCTGAGCTGCGTTTTGTGTGCTGGAAATCAGATATGAATAATGCAGATATTACACTGTGTAATGTGTTGCTCTTGAAAGCAGATTATCTGTGACAAATAACGCCATTGGTTTGCATTGTGTTTCATCAAAAGGGAATATTCCCAAGTGTCAATCACACATACAAAGGGGACTGCATGGGACTGTGTGAGCCACAGAGAAGAGGACAACTCATTCAGCTGTGTAACACCAATACACACTCAGCGTTGATTTGAGTGGCTGAACTCCTGATTTCTGTGCCTTTCCAGTTCAAATCAACTGATTTTGATGGATGAAAGCTACAGAAAGAGTTGGTCCAAGGTCTTAAACAGATTTTTGATTTGAGGTTTCTCTTGTTATAGTCCTGAGATGTTTTGCTTTTGCTTTTCTTTTGTGTTTGTGTTTTGATTATTTCCTTGTGCGTGTTCAATAGGTTTTGCCATATTCTGTTCAGTTCGAAGGGTGTCGGCACATTTACTCCCTTCTGTTTAGCTTTTTTAATTTATTCTTCTGTTCTGTTTCTTTATGCAACTGAATTTAATTCTCTTAACAGTGTTTATCTTTTTCAGCTATTTCTGTTTTCTGCTTGGAGCCAAATGCAGACAGATCTGAGACTCAGATGTGAAGTGAGGAGTTTTAGTGAAGAAAATCATAAACCATTCAAAGCAGCTATGAGGGGAACAAGACATGAAATCAGCATGATTGTAGCGGAGAAGGTTACTGAGGAGATCACAGAAAGAACCAACACAGGACGCTGAAAACCATGAGACCGTAAATGATGAAGCAACTATATGAACTGATCAAATGAGATGGGATAAAGCTGTGACAGGATGAGAGAAGAGAAACTGAGTTTAGTTTATAAAGACAACTTTTTACTCCACCCACCCTGGGATAATTGCAATGATGCACCAACAAATAAAAACTTACAAGAATTTCATCCATCATAAATATATTTGTGAGAAGAAAATAGATGATTTTAGGTTTAACAATTGAAAGATACATATATTTTAATCACAACAAATTTTTAAATAGTTGTTCCTTAAGTAAATAATTACATTCTAATTGTTGAGATACTGTTACTTGTTTTTTCTCTAATTTATATATATATTTATATATATACATGCACAAAATGTTTGTTGTTAGTGACATTTGAAAGCATAAAATGTCACTAACAAACATTTTAAATCTATTCTAACCAGGTGATTTGTAATTCTTTTCCTTCTTAAACTGAGATGAATAACAAGATGTTACTGCAGTGTGTTTAAGTTTTCTCTGAATCAGAGTTCAGAATAATTCTGCACCTGAGTTAAAAGTTCTGGTTGCAAGTCGGACAACATAAGGATGTGCTATTTGTTTTGTTCTCACTAGTAGTGAGTCACGACAAGCTGATAAAACTCTTGTCTCCATTTTATGTGTTCAAACACAAAAGGCATATCAGCATTGGTTTAATTAGATACAAGCCACCATAAGCTAATAATTGGAAATGATATTATATAACTATTTGGGTCGATTGTTCATGTTTTTATTAGTAAAAATCTGTTTATTGCAGTCTGTGCTGGGCGTTTTCACAAAGCAGTTTCATGTGGTTTGCCGATGAAAACTTTTCCTGAAATTTATTTAGTGCTTTTGGCTTCTGGTCAGTTTGATTTTTTATTTTAAAAAATATAAATTTTTAATCCACATGTTGCCACTTTATCCCTTCCTAAATCAACTTTGCAATCCTAAACAAACCCTTTTGTTTTTTCTTTGTAGTTAAGTGTTTCATTAACTATGGAGATAAATAATATTACCAACAATTTAATTTTAGATTATTTTCTGAAAAATTTTAATTGCTCCACGTTTCCATTGATTTTGATTGTTATCCTTGTTTATTATAAGCCCAGGTGACTCTAGCAGATATTTACTACAGTCACACACACATTTATATACATAAAAATGTGAGTTTAATACAGAATGTAGCAAAAACTATTTTTAAAATCTTTGTTGAACACAGTGGACACAAAGCGTACCCCTGATGGATATGAATTGACACAGTTGGTGAGAAACGTCCTCTGGAAAACGTTATTCAAACCCAAAAAAGTACCAAACAACCCAAATAATCCCTGCCTAAGTTGTTCTCACATATGACATGTTGTGCTGCGGCCCCACAGAAAACAAGTCAACCCCACTGAAGGAGGAGTTTATATACATATATTTCTATCTCTCTCTCTCTCTATAAACA